>VOPJ01006285.1:0-32500 GCA_014673585.1 Semibalanus balanoides
GCTTCTGTCCGAGACCGGGCCTGGCCGAGCTATTTTAAACACGTCATCAAACCGTACCAAAATATACAGAGGAGCAAACGCTATCTTGGGATCCATGCTGGTGTAGTGTGGTGTGATGTGGTGTGGTGTGGTGTGGTGTGGTGTGGTGTGGTGTGGTGTGGTGTGGTAGGTGTGTTTATGTGTTTGCAGGTGTTTGTAGGTGTTTATAGGTGTGTGTAGTTGTGTGTAGTTGTGTGTAGTGTGTAAACCATTGCGTGTAGTTATGTGTAGTTGTGTGTAGTTGTGTGAAGTTGTGTGAAGTTGTGTGTAGTTGTGTGTAGTTGTGTGTGTGTGCGGGTGTGTGTGTGTGTGTGTGTGTGTGTGTGTGTGTGTGTGTGTGTGTGTGTGTGTGTGTGTCGTGTGTCGTGTGTCGCGACTGGGTCAGAAAACGCTGACTGCGAAATGAAGCCCACCACATAGACATCAGACATGGTCAGCTCTTCAGAACTAATCTTTAGGAGCGCTTATTCTCCTGGGAAACTGAGAATCACACACGAACGCCGCTCCTAGAATACGAGCCAGGTCATTATGGCAACAGACGAAGTGCTTTGGTAAGTGAAGCTTGATTCAATTTCAAACAGCTGAGGCAGCAAAGTTGATTATTTCCCGAGAGCGGCGTCAGCGGTGGGCGGCGTCAGCTAGGACCACTGTAAAACAGGGCCGCTGTCTTCCGTCCATCACACTTTTACCGATGTCTGTTATCCAGCGTGTGATGACGAGCGGCCGTCCTCACCGGCAGCTCTCCATCAGGCCCGGGATCCAGCCCGATGAGAGCCGACTTCATCACGTCGCTGGCCGCCAGCCCTCTGCAGCGCCGGCCAGCCTCAGCCTCGGCGGCCGGCGCCAGATGCAGCCCCACAGCTCCCTCCGGTTTACACTCGCCTCATCGTCCCCCGCCTGTCAGCCAAGTGTGCCGGGTCACCAGGTGGAGGGGGGGGGGGGGGCGGTGACTGTGACGTCGGCGGGCGCCCCTAACCGCTCATTGATTCGGTCGTCTGCAGCGCGCTCGTTTCCGGTTGAGCAGAGTTCAGTGCGGCGTGCGCGGCTCATAGCAGGCTCAGGGAAAGGTCATGTTGCACGGATTTGTGCGGTAGCGGCGTGTCTGGGCGGTGTTACAGTCGGCCGGACTGAGGTCCGTGGGTGGCCGACTGCCGCCTGGCTACGACCCGCCGAGGTCGGCTTCCGTCACAGCAGCGGCCGCGGCTCGCGTTCCCTCGGTTTCAGACCACTCACGGGACCTAACAAGACTGGCTCACACAACAGTCGCCTTGCAGATTATATTTAGCGTTTCGGTTCGCGTCTTAGAAGCAGCCGTTCGCAGTATTTTGCACGTGTTATGCCACGATATACAGGTTACAGAGTGATATCTTCAATATCAGATTTTAATGGGAAACATTTACCTTTTACCACATGCCAAGATATCCCTTTAACATAAGCACGTGTTCGGACCGGCTGCGGCTAATGTTGTTCAGGTATATGGGAAAAAGCTTTGGACCGGTGTCCTTTTGATTTTCACAGATTTTTTAGCGTAATATTCTGAACGAAAATGTTCAAATCCAACATGCTTTTATCCGGCAGATGTACCTATAAATAGCTGGTGGTGGAGATTCCAGGTATTCCAGAAAAAGTAGAAAAACAGACATCCGAGCGTGAGTCGTGATCCAAAGAGAACGCTCTTTGGAGACTTCTCTTCGGGAACAGGATCTGACGCATTATATCTAAAATAACAAGGACAAAATATTAGCCGTTTTCACGATGGCTTATTTTGCACGAAATGTTTTAAAACATTTTAAATGTTTTAAAATGTTTTAGTAGTAGCCGTCTTCACGATGGACTAATTTGCGAAAAATGTTTTAAACCTCGCCCTGCAGTCCCATAGGGCGAGGGTAATTTTCGCAAATCAGTCCATCGTTGAAGTGGCTACTACTAAAACATTTTAAAACATTTTAAAATGTTTTAAAACATTTCGGGCAAAATAATCCATCGTGAAAACGACTATTGTTTCGTAGCTAGCTCATGAACAGAGTTCAATCGGTCCTTTAACGACATCTGTTCAAAGCATATCTGTACCCGAAGATCTCAACGGCATGTGGTAAATATCTTCACAACCTTGGGCTGGGCACCAAGAGCTGTTTTATTTACCTCGGCTTTTTTGCTACGGACCTCGTGCCTACCGGCACTCGGTCCCTCGCCCCAAAGAACTCGGGTAAATAGAACGCATTTTCCCAGCCACGGATGGGAATATATATTTCCGCCCGTGGCTGGGAAGATGCGTTTTATTTACCGAGTTTTTTTGCGGAGGACCGAGTGCCGGTAGGCAAGAGGTCCGTAGAAAAAAAAGAAAATGAAACAGCATTTGCCCCGCCAAAAGATGGGTTGATATTTATCACATGCCGTTGTGATCTCGGGTAGAGAAACTAACCTATGATGAGGTAACGATCTAACGAGGTACGAGGTAACGAACGAACGAGGTAACTATTAGATATAACAAAAACATTTTTTCCCTTGTTATATTTGGGATTTAATGTGTCAGATCCTGTCTCTAAAGAGACTTCTCTTTGAATCACGATCGGAAGTCTGTTTTTTGCCTCTTCTGGAAAACCTGGAACCTCTACCGCCAGCTCTTTATACATCTCCCGGATAAAAGTACCCCGAGGAGTTTAACGGAGGCTCCGAGGCAGCCGAGAAGTTTTAACCGCGCCGGGCCGGGGGGGGGGGGTGTTTTAGACACCCCCCCTCTAGGTTTTTCCTGATATCGAGAAAACGCGGCGCGTAAGCGCCGCCAAAATTTTCAGTAGGCTGTTCGATAACATCTTTGTCCAGCTTTCAAAAAGTTTTGAACAATATGTCATGTCAGGTCAGGTCACCAGGCTAGGTCAAGTGACCCCACCTCCGAAAAAGTTTGCGGTTCCACCAAGCCACAGTTTTTAGCGGATTGGTTTCGTACTTACAGGGTTTCATAAGAGCATGCTATCTAAAGTTTGTGTATCTCGGATTTCCGATATCGGTGACCTAAGGTTAGGTCAATTTCCTGACCTCCCATTCATAAGTGAATGGGAAAAATAAACATGCTACTTATTCTGAAAGTATGCATGGGATTCAGGCCTAATTTTTTCAGAATCAGTTTTTTTAGCTCATTCTGAAATGACCTAGGTTGCGATTGCTTCTAAAAGACCTATACAAGGTCATTGAGGTCATCTGAGGTCATCAAGCATGATTTGCTAATAACTTCTGATTAATGAAGAATAGAGACGAGCGGATTACACCACTGTATTTGTATCGTCTGTCCGCGTCGCCCCATATGCAACATGAACCTATTCTGGGTCACAAATGACCTTGACCTGAGGTCAAATTTTGAAAGTTGAACGGTGCGTTACGAGGTCATCATGTAACTATGTTTCAAAGCGTCTTGACGAGAGGAAAACACGATAGTGTTGAATTGAGTTATGTGTCCAATTTTTAGAATAAAAAAGCTATTTCAGGAAAACTTAATTTTACCAAAAATGCAATTTTTGCATTTGATGACCTCCTGGATCCCAGAGCTGTCTGACCTGAGAGAAATTTGAGGACATACATGCGATTGCTAAAATTTAATAGCTAATCTAATGCTTCTTACATGATTACTCCTAGCTATCATAGTCCGAGATATTTGGGGATATCTGGAGATATGTCTAAAATCTGGAAAATTTGAGAAAATTTGACCTTTGATGACCTCTGGTGACTCTAATATTGACCTGAGAAAATTTCAACGAAATAGTTTCCAAATCCCTTTTGACGAGCTCTCGAATGGTATTTTTGGTTTATGTCTAGGTCCCAAGGAGCCCGAGTTAGAAGGGGGGGGGTCTCTAAACACCCCCCGGCCCGAGGAAGGTGGCGCCGAGCACCGGGCCGGCGTCGGGTAACGGAGGCTCCCCGGAAAAAAGGTTTTTTTTAAAAAGCCCGGGGGAAAAAAAAAAAGTTTAACGGAGGCTCCGAGGAAAGCCGAAGAGTTTAACAGCGACTATCACTTCTCCACGGAAAGAACGCCAACCCAACAGCGAGACGTCCGTCCGTGCGATGATCCATCAATGGCTGCGACAACTGCGGCGTCCACCGACTGGCCGGATCCTTCACTGTAGCTTCCCCACCCCACCCCCACAGCGCGCACGGGAAGGGATATACAGGAGTTGCCACTCCCGGGTTTCCACATTTGCTGCGGCGTTACGCAGTGCTGCCATATTCGCCTGGCCGATTTCCTTTCAGACAGGAAAAAGTCGCTCGCGCCCGCTCACCCAGGCCGGGACGCCGATGAACCCATTAATACGTTTAAAATGTGATGTTGGTTCACTTTTGTGTTGATTTAAATATGATCTGTGCTATTTTAAATAGCCTTCTAGCTTGTCAAATACTAAATAGTATCTAGCATCTAGCTATTACCTTTTCCTGTCTGGCTTCTATAAATAAGCCATGCCAAAGCGTTGGTCGCCAAAAGCGTCTGAGTGGGCGCCCCCTGCATATCCCTTCTCCTTCTCGCTAATCTGCAATCCCTTCTCCGTGACGCGCGCGTGCCTCTGACGCGGCGCACGTGTGCCTCTGAGCGGCGCACGTGTGGCCTCTGACGCGCGACGTGTGGGCCTCTGACGCGGCGCACGTGTGCCTCTGACGCAGTGCACGTGTGCTCTGACGCAGCGCACGTGGTGCCTCTGACGCAGCGCACGTGGCCTCTGAACGCGGCGCACGTTGCGCCTCTGACGCAGGCACTGTGCCTCTGACGCAGCGCACGTGTGCCTCTGACGCAGCGCACGTGGTGCCTCTGACGCGGCGCACGTGTGCCTCGACGCGGCGCAACGTGTGCTCTTGACGCGGCGCAGCGTGGCCTCTGACGCAGCGCACGTTTGTGCCTCTGACGCGCGCACGTAGTGCCTCTGACGATCACGCACGTGTCCTCTGACGCAGCGCACGTGTCCTCTGCCGCAGCGCACGTGTGCCTTCTGACGCGGCGCAACGTGTGCCTCTGACGCGGCGCACGTGTGCCTCTGACGCAGCGCACGTGTGCCTCTGACGCGGCGCACGTGTGCCTCTGACGCGGCGCACGCGTTACCCTACCGGACACACAAATCTTCATTCCAGGACGGAAGGCGGAAGCCTCAATATTCTATTCAGCGTACTCTCAGCATGCAACAGAGCTGGCTTGTGGCCTGTCCTTATCTCGGTGGCGTGCGCAGAAATTCACAAATGATTTTGTGGGGCGCCGTCACTAGCCGGAAAGGTACCGTCACTAGTTGGAGGGGCGCCGTCACTAGCCGGAGGGACGCCGTCACTAGCCGGAGGGGTGCTGTAACTCGCCTGAAGGGGCGCCGTCACTGGCCGGAAGGGCACTATCACGGGTCAGAAAGGCACCGTATGTGGCAGGGGCGCCCTCACTGGCCGGGGGAGCGTCCTCACGGACCGGAACGGCGCCACCACGCACTGGCCGGAGGGGCGCCATCACTAATTGGAGGGGCGCCAGCTTTGCATGAGCGCCTCGGGTCCAAAGGACCAGGTCATGCCCAGAATGACCGTATGCTCGGTACCCAACTGCCTTTTCTCCATCTGATTTAAATACAAACCACAGCACGACACTTATACGGCAGTGAACACCACCTGGTCGACATATGAAGACCACACTTCCCGGGCTGTCATGTGACAGCAGGTAGCTCTCGATGTGACCCCAGTGTAGCGCCACCTGTGTCGTGCCACCCTCCGGAACAAAACCTCAGCCAGCACACACCTGAGGCAGGTGAACAGCGCCATCGCCTGGCGCCCACCTCACCCACCGCCAGACAGAGAAAACAGACGACATTTTCCACAAACAAGCTTTGCTACCTGGAGCATTGAAAACAAACAGAGAGAAAATAGAGCCGCCTAATGGCAGTCGGTTGGCCGGCCGGTCTGGTCAGGTAATGTCGGAGATCTCTGTCGGAAGGAGCCGCTCCCTGTCTCCAGGACACTGCCGCGCACTCCTCTCCTATAGACCACAAATAGCCATGTGATGGTCAAACGTCTGCAAATATTGAAAAACGCACGGTGCAAGTGGAAAAAACTGATGGGGTGTCTGAACGCCTACGGTGATCGTGTTATGGAGTCGGCTGACTCCATAAACTGTGGTTAGTTCCTAATCAGGGTTCAGGGTTTCCTAATCAGGAAACCCTGAAATCATCAGGGTTTCCTAATCAGTTCCTTCCTGTTTGTAAGAAGCCATCCAGAGACTGTCGCTGGTTACCGTTGAAGGTGGTTTCTTTGACGTCACATTTAATCTCTAAAACAATCAGAATAGCTACGAGCAGGTGGGAAGCGCGAGCGAGTCTTCACTGAATACGGGATCCTGCTCACATATGAGTGGCCGACCCGTCCTGACCCGGCCCGGCCCGACCGTAACGCTTTCAGAAGATTATATCTTTGGAATCCCGCATTTCATTGACAAACGGTCTTCGCCACCCGATAGCCCATTCATCCAATTAAATGTTATTAGCCGTTTTCACGATTAATTATTTTGCGCGAAATGTTTTGAAACATTCTAAAATGTTTTAAAATATTTCAGCAGTAGCCGTTTTCACGATGGACTAATTTGCGAAAAAAATGTTTTACCCCTCGCCTTACGGGACCGTAGGGCGAGGGTTAAAACATTTCTCGCAAATTAGTCTATCGTGAAAACGGCTACTACTTACACATTTTAAAACATTTTAAAATGTTTTAAAACATTTCGTGCAAAATAATCCATCGTAAAAACGGCTATTGACAAGTTTCCTTTCACGTGAGCGGTCAGCATGGCGTTTGTCACGTGCCGCGTGAGGGGCGTTATGCGACACAGATCGCCTCCAGCTCTGTCGGCCGGGCGCGTTCGGTGGCGCCACGGCCACAGCTAGGCAGCGCCACCATGATTGCAACATAATTATTGTACTAAGCACCTTTATTTCCGCGGATGCGCTGACCGATTAAGGTGAAATTCTACTGGCAAGGTGGGGTTTAGATAACAGCAGACCAACTTCTTTGCTATTAGGTTTTTACAGGTTAGCTCGCCCTTCGATGATTAAAGGAACACTGCCTCTTCCGGATGATTTAGCAAAAACAGACTTAAACAAGTCCTTAGGACTACTTATGATTTTAAATCCTCATCAAGGGGTCAAATCCCTGGGCGGGTCGCTGAAACAGTCGACCGGCCCCCATATAATAACCCTTGGAGCAGGGTGAGAGTTCCAGCACCATGATCCCAAGAGGATATGGTGCTTGGTCTACAAACCAAACCAAACCAAGTGAGATGCCTGAGCCTGTGCAGGGAGTACCTGAATACCTACTAAGTTTACGTTGTCCACTACACAATTGTTGTTGACTAAATATGTACTAGTTACTAGTTCAGTACTTATATTTGCCGCGGTTCGCCAGTCACATGAGGCAAAAAACAGATGTAAACGTTGTAAGCAATCCGATATAAATACCTCGGTCGGAAAACAACTTCATCAATGGTGAGAAATCAAATCCTTTCGGAAAAGCCCAAATCCCTTCGGATTTTTTTGTTATTTTCGCTTCGGAATTTATATTTTGATTTATGCCTTTTATTTGTTAGCGTACATCAGGCATAATAGGACATGAAATGCTTTCTGACATTACAAATTTCGACAGAATGCTTCAGCAAAAATATCACCATTTACAATTGTTGCACAATGCTGCAATTCATTGATTTTGGTACGTGGTGGTGAGCGGACTCGTCAAGGTCATTGGCTAGAAGAAGACTGACCTCTGAACAATGATTTTGGGCGACTGGGCGCGAAAAAAAAAACGGACTTCATGGTGTTAATCAAATCCGGTTGCTCTTTAAAGGAATAGTTCGACCTTGGGAAAAAAAAAACGGAGAAAAGCTCAGAAATGATGGAAGAGAAAGCCAAGAAATTAAGTATCGTATTACGTAGTAAGTCAAAGAGAACCTATATTTACGCGGAAAAAGCAAATTGAAATAATGTCAATTATTTTGCGTGATAATTCATATTTTTTGCGCTCAAGTAAATGCGAAATGCAGCTGGCTGAGAAGCCACGCAAACGTCATCGATTTAGTGAGATCGTGTCGTATACATGGTGGTACTTGCCCAAGTACTTGTTTGGAAGTGCCGGAAAATACACGCTTTGAAAACCAGTCACAGTACTGCTTTAAGTAGGTATGCGTCACTATTATATTTCACTATGAAAGTGTATTGTCCGCCACCGTCGCTCACTGGCCATGCTCTGGGGCGTCCGTCTGGATTATGTGTCACAAGGTCATGCACGCCGCACGGTCTACACGTCACTGGCGTAGCCGGTCTCGCCGGTCGGCTCCTATCACTCAGCGGGCGGCTGCGCCGCGGCGGCCAATCAAACGCGGCACCGCGCGTACTGGGTACGGAGGTGGTACGGTGAGCGAACAGCGGGGACCAAGCGAGGTGGGGCTTCGGTGAGTCAGGCCAGCGCTGAACGCTACGCATACGCTACAGAACGTTGTTTAGAAAAATGTTTCATAGAAGATTTTAACATCAAAATCACTATGCATAGCATTACCTGACAAAGTTCATTCTTGCAATAAAAAGAAATGAGTACGGATAACAGTTATGGTTTTTTGTCCAGCACCTTACACTTTCCCCAAGTCTTACGTCATCTGTGCGTCATATATCATACGTGCAGCTCAGCCAAAATCAGGCCAATCAGCGATTGGAGTTACCGGTATACCCGGTCCCGACTTTTAGGACTGAATATTAAATAATTAAGAGGTTTCTTGGAAAATGTGAGAAGCGTCACAAGTCATTTTCGAGCATGCGCCACAACTTGGCTATCTCAACTCAAAACCCTATGTTAAAGGTGAACTATTCCCTTTAACCTATCGGCTATCGCATTTTACATTAAACAGACAGTGTCCCTTTAAATCTTCTTGCTGGTTTTAACATCTCAAACACAGATCATGAGTCGGCAATTTTCGCTGGAGTCGGAGTCGGAATCGGTAACATTTTGCTGACTCTGACTCCGGCTGTCAGTTATGGGCAGCGTATTGACAAGGTTCTTCTCAAGTACATTTTATACGATTTTAGAGGACCTCCGTTGGCGATGACACTAAAAAGGTATTCCCCTTCGATTTGGCTTGTTTTCGATTCCGTTGTTATATAATTAGTTTCCATATTGAGGTGTGTACTGTGTACCACAATAAACTAGATAGAACCAAGATTGTGTCGTCGGATACAAATCCAGAATACCATCAACCGTTTTACCAACGGTCATGATAAATCAATTAGTAAAAATAGAGCGGTTTAACCCGGTATTGGCGGGATCCCAGCCAAACCCCATTGGCTGGGAGGGGGACGTTTTTAGACGCCCCCCCGTCCCCTGTCTGACTCCCGAACTAATGGTCCGATTTGGACGTGACATGCGGCGAACAAAAGGTACCAAGGAGCTGAATCTAACGCATGTTTTCAAAGGCATAGGTCAGGTCAATGTCAGGTCAAAGATAAAATCGATGCATTTGAGTGTATGGGACATACTTTACATCCAAAGCATTCGATTGCAACCATGATCACCCAAAGTGGTCCCAAATATATAATACACAATCTGCATGAGCTGAAGATGAGATTGTATCAAAGGCCAAGGTCAAGGTTGGCTCACAAAAGGCCACTATGCGCAAGATATCTACGAAAGACATGCAACACATATTTTATGGGTTATTTTACATATAATTCAGAGATGGTAGGAGTCATCGCGAATTAGCTTAAACTTAATTTAGACGTAAGTAAGTGTCATTAATTTCAAAGGATCAGAGAATCATTCAACAATAGATTAAAATTTGAAGGGAATAAATATTAATTAAAACGCAGGTTCCTAATGTTATGTCTCAGAAATACAGATTGCTGTCTTTTGTGCGTTAAATCATAATCTCATTAAAAGGAATGAAAATCAAATCCAAGAAATATGATGTCAATGAGATTGATTCATACTTGAGGATGCATGAGTCAGTCGAAAATAAGAACTGCTTTGACATTTGTTTGGATTTTGCACATGACTGTGGTTTCTACTAATGATATATGATACATTTTAAATGCTTTGGAAATATATTTAGTTTGAGGGGCATTGTGTCTTTCAATTAGTGCTTTGATGAACTTATTGGCACTACAATAAGGACATATCATTCTTGAATACATGTCAGAAGATGATAGCCAGATATTGTGTTTGAACTAGCACTAGATCCTATATGTATATACATCTTTAGGTGTATTGTATATGGATTAAAGCCAATTTGCCCTACTTATGGAACAAAATCTAGTTTGAAGCGGAGTGAATTTCCATCGCGAGCTCGTGTCAATGTAGTGACGTTATTCAATTGCTTCTATCTATTTGTCTTAGGCGAAAATATTGCTCCATATGTGCCACGAATAGACGTAAAATGATGTGAGCAGAGGGTCCATTGTTCGTAGTTTGATAGTATCGCTTCGATATTTAGCTATTACGAAAGTCCGTGCGATAGACTTGACGTCACTGACGTATTAGACAGCTCTGCATACACATAGGGACTACGGGTCGAGTAGGCTACCTGGTCAGTTTCCTGCAGGGTCATTTGGCGTCTACCTGTGAATCCATCCAGCTAAGCGGGGCTTGTTGCTGGACGGAATTCAAGGATACAGCGTCTTCCCTCAAAATGCTCTCTCAACTTGCACAGGAGGGTTAAGCATTTCCCATTCAATAACTATACCTACATATATTGAACATGTAAACATTAATTTGTATTAATCGTGATGGTATTGTCAGAAGACCTCAATGTTTTGGCTTCCAGAATGTTAAATTAGAATGTTATGGTGAGGAAATAACAGTATTTATCCTTAAACGTCTATTTCATCATATGTGCACCAATACTTAAGCATGTGTATCTGCTGATAAAAGCTAGGACGAAGGTCATTACCCTTCGCCTTGGTGGCGGTTATTTTGACCACCCACTGTTTTCGAGAATATCGGGAAAACGACAACGTGGTTTAGGCAATGCAGGCGCATTGTTAAGAACGGGCGTTTAGCTGTCAGGGATTTTTGTATGCATCATTGCGAACGATGAATAAGCAATTATGTATACGCAAATGAAATGTGGACATTTGCAACAAATCATCGATTACTTATTGTTGGACATCCAGACAATGTCCGTTTAGCGCAGGGGAACCCATTACCAGTAATCCAAATATTGTGAGAAATTTGGAACCTTAAGTCATCTCAGGTCAGGTCAACCAGCCACGTCGAGAAAACTTACCTCCAAACATGCTTTGGCAGTGCTAAAGCTACAGGTTTTGACCGAATGATTTAAAACTGAAACTCAAAGGATGTAATCAGGAAATAAGTGCCTACAAATCGTGTACCTCGATTGTTATTTGGTAGCTTGAATCAGGGCAATTCGTTTAGAGCCATATTATTTTAGATCATTCATGGTGACTCGGGTGTAATTGTTGCTCAGTGACTCTTGCAATATTAGCTGAAGTCATCTGAGGTCGCCAACACTTTTTACCGATCAGTTTTGTTTTCACAATAAAGAAAAGAGATAGAAACAAGCGACTGACACCAGTTGTTTATCTCGTCGAGACGCGTCTCCTAACATGCAGTGGGGCTTACCTGGGTTACTAATTGATCTTGACCAGAGGTTGTTTTGAACTTGGTCCAATCCGACCATCATGAATGTGGGTTCGAAGCGCCTTGACGAGACAACCGCGATGACGTTAAAGCCATCATACCATCTTCATCAGTTAACCTTCGCTAGTGCAAGGGGGGGGGGGGCTGCCAACCACTCGTTTTTTAGGAATAACCCCTGAAAATATAAACCGATTTCGAATACATTTGTATTACCCTACTTTTTAACAATTTGACACATATTATTAAAATTTCGAAATTCCAACTTAAACGTCTCGTGACCTTGGGTCCCGTAGTATCAATCCTTGTAACTTGTGCAGTTTCCGATTGTTTGTTGCTCAGACGCATATTCACAGGTGTTTCAAGATGGCAGTTGCGGTTTCCACTGAGATTGGGACCTCGATTGACCTTTTCACAGAGGTCAACCGAGGTCACTGACCTCCGATGACCTCAAATGACGTTTTGACTGCTGTCAGTTTCTAGGAGATTTGGTGACGCTTATTTCAAACATGGGATCCACTTACATAACTTATGTTCCAGTGGGGTCATGCGCTTCCTCAGATCAGCTGAGTTCACTGACCTCAGATGAACTGACATAACCTTTTTGGAATTTGTCGGCTTCTTTAACATTCTTTACGCTGATTTCAAATTGGAACGCCCCATTAAGGAAGTTGGAGATGTTCAATTTCATTCACCATTTTAGCTCGATTAGTATTTAATTTATACGCATTTACGATTTGATGACATTTGGGTCATTGACATCACCTCAGAGGTCATCTACATAATAACCCAGGACCTTAAAATCGGATGGCAATGGCTTCCTCTCGTTACAGGCAACACGGCCTATTCAAATCCAAGTTCCAGCTCAATTAGGGGCGAAACGTCAAGGGGTCGTACCCCCCCCCCCCTCCTGCACGGTCACGCAGTGATCGGAATTCGGACGCTGCACGGGTGAGGGTAAGATATCCACGAAAAAAAAAACATTATGAAAGAACACGCCAAAGTGACCTTTGGTGACCTCTGGATCGTTAACTTTTGACATTCAAGCTGAAATTTGAGGTCACTGACGACGATTGTATTTTTCATGAGTTTTCAATTTTCGCATGCTCCAACTCTACCATAGTTTCCGAGATACTCGGGGGTTTCTGGAGCAAAGTCCTTAAAGGGACACTGCCACCTTAACATTAGATTTGAGTTGAGATAGCCATTTTGGCTGCTTGGCATTGCAATTATGTATGGTATAAGTTAAAACAACCACTGAGGTCGAATCACAGATAAATTCTNTTATTTTTGCTCTCAAAACATGCGCAACTGATTCCTCTTTTGACATGCCGCAGCTGGTTTTACTGCAAATGACAGTTGGCCGTTATTAATTAATTCCGGCTAATCGGGAAAAGGTCCCACTGTGGGGCGGCCAATCAAACAGCGGCACGCGCGTACTGGTACGAGGTTGGGTCGGTGAGTGGGGACAGATCAACAATTCGAACGCGAGTCTGAACGTTCAGGCCAGCGCTGAACGCTACACATACGCTACAGAATGTTGCATAGAAAAACGTTTTATAGATGATTTAAACATCAAAATCACGATAAATACCATTACCTGACAAAATTAATTCTTGCAATCAAAAGAATGAGGTACTGAAACAGTATGTTGTTGTCCAGCATTTTTACACTTTCCCGCAAGTCTTACGTCATCTGTGCGTCATAATCAATACGTCAATCAGCCAAAATCAGCCAAACAGCGATTGGAGTTCCGGATATTCGTCCCCGACTTCATAGGACGAATATTCAATAATTAAGGGTTTTCTTTGAAGATGTGAAGCGTCACAAAGTCATTTTCGAATATGGCGTCACAAATTGGCTATCTCAACTAAAAACCCCATGTTAAAGATGAACTGTTACCTTTAAGGGCCAGAGATCTGTGTAGTGAAAGACTTGGGGAACTTGTCCCCCGGCTCCGGCTCCATGGGCAGCTGTGGCGCCACGACGCAAGCGCGTGTTTTGAAATTGCAACCAAGTTAAGGAGGAGGCTGGTACTTGGGGAGTCAGTCAAAAATATAGATATTGCTTTGAATTTTTGTGGGGCATCGTCCATACTTGTTTCTCCAATATATCTCCCAGTTTTTAATGTTTAACCATTTTGATTTGCTATAAATGACGCCAGCAGCCGGGCACCGATCAGAGGGCAGCGGATTTACACGCGCCGACCGCGGGGCGGCCGCATCCAAGCTGTTTGTATTCTGTCCGGGTCGGCCTCAAGCCATGCTTCCCGGAGGGACGCTAATGTCTGGTCAATTTGACCAGGTAAAGTTACGTTAAACCGGCTAATAATGTCCGGTGCAAAATAAGTATCATTCTACGTTAAGTCGGCTAATGCTGTCCGACGCAAATACAATCGAAACCGAAATGGGAATATCTACAGTACCTAGGTATATATCAATACTGTTCACATGAGTTTCGTACGACATATTCATGTTCTGCTAAATTTATTCGTTTTATTAAGCAATATGCATTAGTGTCACAATTTACCTTTGTTGCCGTTAGTCAACCTGCACATCTGCTGGGTTGATGAAGCGCCGCGATAATCGCGGTGACTGTGTGTTCACCTGGAAAAGTCCTGACTAGAAAAAAATGATGTTCTAGCCAATGGGGAAAAACCACACCTTTTTACCAAATTGTGAGGATTAAAACCTAAATCATATGAAATTATATAAATGTGTGTTGTGCAGAAACTTGAAGAGCAATTCAAGTAGTTCAGGATGAGAATCACTGAGCAAAGTTGCAGCATCCGAGCGCGACCGGCCCGGTGCCAGTTTCCGCCTCACCACCGGCGGCGCCACCATCGTCTCGCGATCGCGGCGCCCCAGATCTCGGCGGCATGCCCGGCGCTGGCTTCCTTTCCTCACCACTAGCGGCGCCACCATCGTCTCTCGACCCCGCGGCGCCCCAGCAGCGGAGACAGGCGATGGCTGCGGACAGCTGCGGACACCGGTTCCCTGTTGCAGCAACCGCGACTGGAGCCACGACCACCCTCACGGACTTCTCCCTCCTCGTGAAGGCGGGACAATGCGTCGACATGCCGCATCTGCGAAGCATTCCTGTGCTCGGTCGTGAATGAAAATTGACTCACAAATGCCCGCCAACGCACCAAACGAGGATTGATGCAATACCTGTTTTTGGGAATCTGGAGGGCACTCTTACAATAACAAATCCGTCGGAACTCATTGTCAGCCAAGTGCTTAAACAATTTCTTGAGACCCTGAATGAAACTGAAAGTTCTTACTAAAAAATAGTCCATTTGTGTCGGGCGCGACTGTATCGGTTACTATTGAACGTGATGATCCGTTCGTGGCCATCGGGTCCGATCTGAGACAGGATCTGCCCCGATTCCGTCAATTAACCATCAGTATATACTATAATTGACTTCAGAATGCCTCTGTCCCTCCCCCTATTGACCTCCCCCTGGCCCTGCAGTGGAGCCCCTGGTGGTGGCAAAATGGAGTTATCACCAAGGGTTGAGCTTTTGAGAGCATATTGGTGGAGATACAACCAGTGGCGTATTTATAAATCAGCCAAGGGGGATCCAGGAGGCGCTAGGGCGCTCCCTTGGGCCAGGTCGCGCCCTAGCGCCCCCTGGACCCGCGCCTGGATGGAGTGGCCAAAATCAAAGTAGGCGTGGCAGCATGGTCCTAGCATCTGAATAGGAAACTCCACCCGTTGTACCTATTCACGGTAAGTTCTTGAGCTTACTGTCGGCATTTCTATTATATATGTAAGTAGGTAACAATTTAACAGTCGCGTCTGTGAAGGTTTCACCGGCCGAGTTTCCGGCATGCCGCGGTAACCGCCGCCGCGGTTCCACGTCAAAACTCGTAATGTAAAACTTTCAACGTCAAAACTTCCGAGCCAAAACTTCCTGCTGGGGAGCCGGGGTCGAGAGACGATGGTGGCGCCGCCAGTGGTGAGGAAAGGAAGCCAGCGCCGGGCCGGCCGCCGAGATCTGGGGCGCCGCGATCGCGAGACGATGGTGGCGCCGCCGGTGGTGAGACGGGGAAACTGGCACCGGGCCGGTCGCGCTCGGATGCTGCAACTTTGCTCAGTGATTCTCACCCTGAACTACTTGAATTACTCTTCAAGTTTCTGCACAACACACATTTATATAATTCATATGATTGAGGTTTTAATCCCCACAATTTGGCAAAAACGTGTGGTTTTTCCCCATTGGCTAGGACATCTTCCTTTTCTAGTCAGGACTTTTCCAGGTGAACACAAAGTCACCGCGATTATCGTGGCGCTTCATCAACCCAGCAGATGAACAGGCTGACTAACGGCAACAAAGGTAAATTGTGTCACTTATGCATATTGGCTTAAACCCGCGCGGCATAGGGGTCGCCAGCCGAACGCGGCGGCGTAGGGGGGTAATTTTACGCCCACGTATCTTCCAACACCAATAACCACAGAGAGACGCGAAGGCGGCGAGCAAAGCTTCTCAATGAAACCAATCGAATGCATACCCGAAATTTTTCCAAAAGTTAGGTCAAATGTCAGGTCAAAGGTCAGGTTCAATATGAAAAATCGAGTTAATTGAGTTAAAGGGAATATTACTTGAAAAAACGAGACAAAGCTCAGAAATGATGAAGAGAAGCAAGAAATAAGTATCATATTACTAGTAAATCAAAGAAACCTATATTTACGCGGAAAAAGCAAATTCAAATGTCAATTTTTTGTGATAATTCATATTTTTTTCCTCAAAGTAATGCGAAATCAGCTGGCTGAGAAGCACGCAACGTCATCGATTAGTGAGGGATCGTGTCGAATACATGGTGGTACCTGCTTAAGTACTTGTTGAAGATGCCGGAAAATACAACGCTTTGAAAACCATCACAGTACTTGCTTTAAGTAGGTATTCGTCACTATTATATTGCACTATGAAGTGTTTATTGTTCCGCCACGTCGCTCACTATCCGTGCTCTGGGGGCGTCCGTCTGGATTATGTGTCACAAGGTCCATGCAACGCCGCACGGTCTACCACTACTGGCGTACCGGTTCGCCGTTCGGCTCCTATCACTCAGCGGGCGCCTGCGGCCGCGGCGGCCAATCAAAATAGCGGCCGCGCGTACTGGTACGCAGGTGGGGTTCGTGGCGAGGACAAGCGGGGAAGCGAGGTGGGGTTCGGTGAGTCAGGCCAGCGTGAACGCTACACAGTACGCTAAACAGAACGTGTTAGAAAAAATGTTTTATAGAAATTTAAACCATCATAATACTATGCGCACTCACAAAGTCATTCTTGCAAATACAAAGAATGAGGTACTGAAACAGTATGGTTTTGTCAGCACTTACCTTCCCCAAGTTACGTCATCTTGTGCGGTCATAATATACGTCAGCTCAAGCCAAAAAATCAGCCAATCAGTCGATTGGAGTTACCGGGTAACCGTCCCGAATTTTTTAGGACTGAATATTAAATAATTAAGAGGTTTCTTGAAAATGTGAAAAGCGTCACAAGGTCATTTTCCGAGCATGCGCCACAACTTGGCTATCTCAACTCAAAACCCTATGTTAAAGGTGAACTATTCCCTTTAATGGTTCATACTATCAATTCGAAACCTTTTAAGACTATCAATGCACATAAAGCTCTCAAAGGTGTAATACATCTCCTGCATTAATTAAAGTGAATTTGTATGCAAAGGTCAAGGTCACAAAAGGTCACGGTTACCAAGAGGTCAATGAAAGTCTTGTGACACATGTTTCAGAGGTTATTTTACACATAAAAATCGATAGCAGCAACCATTTTTACAACTTGACCCCATAAAAGGTCAAGATCAGGTCATCTAAGGTAAAAACTAGAAACTGACTAATATTAATAAACAATGCATGTTTCTAGGTCAGTTTTGCCTCATAAATACAACGATGTCATTGATATATCTGTATCAGGTAAAAAATCCAAAAAATGCTATGGGGGGAAAAATGACGTCATTAGCTACTTATGCTTGGAGAGCAATCAGTAACTGAAAAATAAATATATTACTTTGAATTTGGTTTGGGTATTTCTTGCACTTAGTTATCTCATATACATTCATTTGTTTAATTCCCTTAAAAATTTCAATTTTATGGGGAATTAAAAAAAATGATTTTATGTGGTCAAAAACCAAATTTTTTGGAAATCCCAGATTGCCATTTTGCAGACAATTCAATTCCCTTCCTTAACCAGTTTTTCGTTTGCAATGTGCGTTTAAGTCATATTTTTTACAGTGCTTAAAACATTTATCGTTTTTCCACCCAAAATGGCATGCCATGACGTCATCAAAACGTCATTATCTCCCAAAGGTCTAATTCATTTTCGATGATTTTTTTGGGGAAGACGTACAATTGATGCTGCATAAGGTACTAAAACTTTGGCGTTGCTATCTGTTATAGTTTTCAAGTTATTGAGAAAACCCGGGAGGGGGTAATATTTTTAACCCCCTACGCCGCGCGGGTTAATAAAACGAATACATTTAACAGAACATGAATATGTCGTACGAAACTCATGTGAACAGTATTTATATATAGGTACTGTAGATATTCCCATTTCGGTTTCCCATTGTATTTGCGTCGGACAGCATTAGCCGACTTAACGTAAAATGATACTTATTTTGCACCGGACATTATTAGCCGGTTTAACGTAACTTTACCTGGTCAAATTGACCAGATGTTAGCGTCCCTCCGGGAAGCATGGCAGTGGTTACCTGCTGGGCGAGATGCCTCTGATGGTTACCTGCTGGGCGGGATGCCTCTGATGGTTACCTGCTGGGCAGGATGCCTCTGGTCGTTACCTGTTGGACGGGATGTCTCTGATGGTTACCTGCTGGGCGGAATACCTCTGATGGTTACCTGCTGGGCGGGATGCCTCTGATGGTTACCTGCTGGGCAGGATGCCTCTGATGGTTACGTTACCTGTTGGACGGGATGCCTCTGTTGGTTACCTGCTGGGAAGGATACCTCTGATGGTTACCTGCTGGGCGGGATGCCTCTGTTGGTTACCTGCTGGGCGGAATGCCTCTGATGGTTACTGCTGGGCGGGATGCAATCTGAAGGTTACCTGCTGGGCGGGATGCCTTGATGGTAACCTGCTGGGCAGGATGCCTCTGTTGGTTACCTGCTGGGAAGGATTACTCTGATGGTTACTGCTGGGCGGGTGCCTCTGCATGGTTACCTGCTGCGCGTGATGCCTCTTGATGTTACCTGCTGGGCGGAATGCCTCTGATGGTTACCTGCTGGGCGGGAATGCCTTTGAGTGGTTACCTGCGGGACGGGATGCCTTTGATGGTTACCTGCTGGGCGGATGCCTCTGGTCGTTACCTGTTGGACGGGATGCCTCTGTTGTTAACCCTGCTGGGAAGGATACCTCTGATGGTTACCTGCTGGGCGGATAGCCTCTGTTGGTTCCTGCTGGGCGATGCCTCTGATGGTTACCTGTTGGACGGGATGTCTTGATGGTTACCTGTTGGAACGGGATGTCTCTGATGGTTACCTGCTTGGGCGGGGTGGTCCTGATGGTTACCTCTGGGCAGGATGCCCTCTGGTCGTTAACCTGTGGACGGATGTCTCTGATGGTTACCTGCTGGGCGGGATGCCTCTGATGGTTACCTGCTGGGCGGGATGCCTTTGATGGTTACCTGCTGGGCGGAATGCCTTTGATGGTTACCTGCTGGGCGGAATGCCTCTGATGGTTACCTGCTGGGCGGGGTTCCTTTGCAGCTGGTGCGGCTGCCGGAGTGGCGCGTCCAGGGACATGAACGGCGCCGTTCCACTCTGCAGCTGTCGCCTGTCGGCTGAGGCCAGGGCCAGCGGCGATCGCTTCCCTCCTTGTGGGCAGTTGGTGATGAAGCAGCCGATGCTGAACGTCAGCTGCAGAGCAAGCAGCGCCCACAGTCGCTGAAAATGCAGCACGCCGGTCACACCAACAAATCACACATACAGCTATATTGTTTCACCCGCGCACCGTTGGGGGCATAATCTGCCCCCTCCTGGATTTTCGCAATAACTAAAAATATATGGGAGATATCGACGTGAAACTTGCAGTACCTTATCCTGCATTAATTATAGTCTGACTTAGTAAAAATCGATGAAATTTATGTAGTACTTTGGGAGATAATGACCTTTTGATGACGTCATGTCATGCCATTTTTGGTGGAAAAACGATAAATGTTTGCAAAATCGTAGAAAATGGAGGTTTAAAGCAAATCGCAAACTAAAAGCAACAAAACTTATTAAATACATTGTCTTCAAAATTACAAACTCAGATTTTCACAATTTTGAGTTTTTGATCCCTATTTAATTCAGAAAAATTATCACAAAACATTTTTATTTATTTTTATTAAAAAACGGGAATATATGTGAGAGAACTAAGTATGTTCGATACGCAAACCAAATGTCAAAGCAATATCTGTATTTTTGACTGACTTATGACTCCCCAAATGTAAGTAACTCATGACGTGATTTTTTAAATTACTTTTATTGACTTTCATTGACTAGGTATAGACAAATAAATGTCTCAGCTGTATTTCTGAGACAAAACTGAACTATACAAATTTATTTTGTGTTTATATTTTCAATTTCACAATTTGACCTTATATGACCTGACTTTGACCTTGTATGGTGTCAGGTTGTAAAAATGGCTCCTACTATCGAATTATACATGTAAAATAACCCATAAAACATGAGTTGCATGACTTGTAGATCTCTTGCCAAAATTAACCTTTTGTGACCCGATCTTGACCTTTGCTTACAATTTCACTTTTGCTTAATGCAGGAGATTCGTTATACCATTGAGAGAACTTTGAGCAAAAATAGTCTCAATCTAAGGCTTTGGATATAAAATATGACCAAAAAGTTAAAATATCTCCATTTTGACCTTTTACCTGACCTTGTCCTGACATGTGACCTTATTTCGAAAACTTTGTGTATAATTTGGATGCGTATCATTGTGAGCTTTCGAGTGCCGTCTTGCGCGTCTCGCTGCAGTTATTGGTTCGGAAGATAACGAGGGGGCACAATCTGCCCCCCAGCGGGGCGTGTTCGGCTGGATACCCCAGCGGGGCGCGGGTTATTTTTAAGGAGGACGGATTGATTTTGGGACCGAGGTCGAACAACAATGCAATGAAAGGAGCTGTCGTGAGATGTGAAAAATGCACTGCTTAGATATAGTGTAAGCAAATGTGCTAAAACCCAGTAGACGGAAGTTAACTCGACTTGAATATAAGTTTAACCATAGTGTAATAAATAAAAAGTAGAGACACTTCGGTTTTTCAGTGTAATGCATTTACTCCTCGAAGAAGTTTCTTTCGCGCAAGTACAAGCAAATGTATGACGATGACGATAAACCTCTGTGGTAGGAGTTAACACCCGGGTCGTGTGTAGCGATTTTGTGAGTGCGGCCGGGCGTCTACCGTCGCCAGCTTGCCGCTCGCACCGGTCCAGTCTTCACTCAGATATGCTTGTGCTACGGGGGACCCGTCGGCTAAACCAATTTTAACAGAAAATCCAAGCAATTTCAAAGTAATCTTTGTATTGAATGCGACTTTTAACCCGCGCCCCGGTGGTCCTCCGATACAACTTCGCCATGGCGGGAGGGGATCAACATGACCCCCTCCCGTTTATCTCGAAAACGAATGGGAATAAAAAGACGCGGACAAATTGTTTGACAGCTCTTGACATGGACATTCGAAGTTACAAAGGGTATGTTTGGCTCAGTTCAATATTAGGATCACCAGAGGTCATCAAAAGTCAAATTCTCCAGTTTGTATTGCTTCGCTTCGAACAACTCCAAGTATCTCGAAAGCTAAGACGGCTAGAAACAAACAGAAGAAAATCGAAAGCTCTTGAAAAACACAATCCCTATAAATGTCCTAACAATTTAGCTCAGGTCAATAGTTTAGTCTCCGGAGGTCATCGAAGGTAAAAAATACATTTTTTGGTAAAACATGTTTTCCTGAATAGTCTTTTATCTAAAATTGATAGAGCAATGCTTTTAGCACCATAGTGACTGCTTGTCTCATTGAGGCGCTTGCCGCTTTGAAACATATATATGGTGACCTGGTAAGGTCAACTTCAAAATTTGACCTCTGGTCATGATCATTTGGTGACCCAGGTAGGTCACGTTGCATATGGGGCTACGCGGCAAGACGGGACACGCTCAGTGGTGTCGTCCGCTCGTCTCTATCTTTTTTCTATCAAGAGGAAGAGTTATTTTAAAAAAGCTGACGAGCGAAACCACAATCTCAAAGTTACTGGCCACTGGGTACACTGACTGACCACAAACGCTCAGTTCTGTCCTGAAACCCTCACCCCAGACAAAGTCAGCACCTTCAATTTCTAGTGCTGAGGTCTTAGCGTTTTATATTTAACTTGCATTAATTAAAAAATATACAGTAGCATCATGGAAACTAATGGGCTGTCGCGTCTCTCTAACGCCGATGGCACCGCACAGCCAGTGGCGTACCCAGGATTCGCTTCAGGAGGGAGGGGGGGAGGAGCAATTTTCGGTCATGGGGCACAAGGTGATTCCACTAAAAAATCATCGGATTTGGCCCACTATATTTTTAGAGGGCATATTTTCAACTTTTTTTCTTTAAAAAAAATCACAAAAACATTAATTTTCAGGGGACCCCAGGTACATCCACAAAAAATCGTCATAAGTTTGGCCAGGCCGGCGAAATACGGCGAAATTGTGCGAGAACACCGTGGGCACAGGCTCTTGTTCGTGCACTGAGGCACTAGCAGGAGGCACAGGGTGCACGTGCCCCCCAATGGACCGACTTTTTCACTAACAAATGATCGGCGACGTCTCTTTTTACGACTTTTTGGGGGCCTTGCAAAATAAAGTGGCCTAAATCCGGGAGATTTAAATTTTTGCGCCATTTTTCGGGGAGGGGGCCTTTGAAGAGGGGTCCTTGGGATGCCGTGCCCCCTTGTCGAAGGTCTGGCTGCGTCTCTGGCCGCACTAGCCAAATGTGTGAGGTCCAGTTGATACTTCAAAGGCCTTGGTTGCTCTGCCATTGAACTCTAGAGCCGCCTGAAGGGGCACTCTGACCTAAAAAACCTCGGAAAAAAACGAAGTGCTCTGAATTCATTAAAGACCACGCTTTGCGTGGTCTGTGACTCTGACCACCTGAGGGGGCCCTCTTGCCATCCGAGAAGACACTCTGGCCGCCTGAGGTGGAACTCTGTCCGCCTTAAAGGGACTGTCCCACCTTAATATCAGATTTGAGTTGAGATAGCCATTTTGCGTGCTTGGCATTTAAATTATGTATGGTATAAGTTAAAACAGCTACTGAGGTCGAATCACAGAGAAATTCGAGTTTGATTTTGACATCTGTAACATCCCCAGTCCCCAAGTGGTATTTGAATGGTGGCCCTGAGCCGATGTAGTTTAGTCTCTCGTTTACTAAATGTTGATTACAGTCGACCTTTGTTTTACCTTTGGCCATACATTAGCCATACACTAGTCATACTTATGGCAGCGTGATTTTTTTCCCCCAAAATTCCTTCATATGACGTCATCAGCCCAAATATTAAAACGTTTTTTTAAAATAAAATTGAGCACTGTTTGTGAGAAACAAATGTCATAATCGTGTTCGGCAGAACTCACTTTATATTTTGCACCACAAACGACGTACATTTGACACATTTTTTAATGTGGGAGTGTCCCTCTGACCTCAAAAACCTCTGAAGAACCTCTGAAGAGCTTCTGATGTGCTCTAAACATTCTAAAGACCATGCGAAGCGTGGTCTTAAGAGAGAAAATAGGGCCCTTCGGGCCCTATTTCCAAAGAGGGACAATTGGCCAAGGGGGCACGCACGGACCCTCAGGGGATGGGGGGCAACTGCCCCTTTTGCCCCCCCCCTTGGGTACGCCTATGCGCACAGCCCACATCAAAGCCTGCTGTTGTAGTTGCGCCCATACCGGGGCGTCCCGACTCCTGCTGCAGGACGCGCCACGTCAACAATGGTACTGAACAAATAGTGCTGGGGCGACATCACACAGAAGGTACGGACGCTTATTGGGCTGTACGGGCGCTTATTGTCCGGTTAAAAAGCACCGCGCCGGTTCCGCATAATAGGGGTGACATTTGCATTTTAGAGGCACCTAATGTCTGACTTTCAGGACGTTTCCTGTCCCTAGGGCGCGATTTATCTCTAGGAATGTTTTATACTTGCACACAGAGCGGCAATCAGATTTATAGCATCGCAGTGCAAACAACAACAGCACAAAGCAAACCTACCCCGACATGACTACAAAGACGCACGCGCGCCGTCGCCTGAGCCAGGCGGTCTCGCGGGATAGGGCTCATCTGCCGCCCAACTGACACCGCGCGCGGCGCTGGAACATATGACCTGTATGTACTATTGGTTCCAAAATAAGCGTCCGGCTGGGTTGGCTTACACAGCAGTTAAAGGAAATATACCGCATTAGGAAAGAGAATATTTGGAATGATGGAGTAAAGCCACTTATCTGGGCAACTTCATCTGGCATCATTCCACATAATTCCAAGGTGTTATATTCCCTTTAACTGCTGTGCCAGCCAACCCAGCGGGACGCTTATTTTGGAACCAATAGTACAGTTGCCGACAGAGAGATCGCTATACCCTGGCTGGCGATACCTGGCTTCAACACTATAACAACTGGAGGGTTAGACTGTGCCGCTTAACGCATTCTGTACTGGTAGGCTGTGCCGCGTCACTCCTCTGACCGCTCGGACCGGGAGTTTTAACCGCGGCTGCGACACACCAAGTTACGTTTATGGTGCGTAGATGCTTATGAAATTAACCTGACCCTCTGACGGCAATATTTGTGACAAAGGCCCAATCGCCGGGGGGGGGTCGCCAGGACCTATGGAGGTGAGACAACAGGCGAGCAAGGGTCGGCGTGCGTGTCTGAAGCAGTCCCAGAATACAGGCAGCACAGCAGCGCAGAGTTTTCATTGAGTGTTTCCAAGACCCGGAACAGCGAGAGCGACAGCGAGAGTGAGAGCGATCAGTCTGTCCGCTGTCTGTCCGCTGTCTGTCCGCTGTCTGTCTGTCTGTCTGTCTGTCTGTCTGTCTATACGTGCCTCTGAGGCAGGCACGTATAGACAGGATTTCGCTCGGGGCGGTGGTGCCTCAAAAGAACCCCCTTTCCGAGCGTTTTAAGGGCCCCCTTCCCGAGCGCTTAAAGGGCCCCTTCCCGAGCGTTGAAAGGGCCTCATTGGGCACTGGGCCGACCAAGGACAATCAGGCATGTTCAGGGGCCATTCTGACCCGCCCATGGACCCTTCTAGTCTGGTCAAGGGCCCCTCTGACCTACATAGGGCTCTTGTAAATTTATCAGGGGCCCTCAGGTTTGTCCAGGGGCCCTTAAGACCTGGTAAGTAACTGATCTTGCTGCTTTGTCACCCTACCGACATTCCCAGGGGCCCATCTAACCTGCTCAGGGCCCCCTCCAATCTTTCCAGGAGCCCTTCTGACCTGCCCAGGGGTCCCTCTGTGCTGGTTGCAGGCATTTTTGGAATGCTCATGACCCTTCTGAATCGCCCAGGGACCCTTTTGGTATAGCCAGAGGCCCCTCTGACATCAACAGGGGCCTTTTGAACGTCCATGGCGCCTTCTGGTCTTTCAGAGAGGGTCATGTTGGGCCGTGGCCCTAAAGGGCCTCTAATGTGCTCTAAGCTCTCCAAAGACCATGCTTAGCGTGGTCTCCAGACTTTTGATAGTGTCCATGATACCGCGCTGCGCAGTCTCGTTAGTCCTTTTTGGGGCGCTGCGCTCACCGAAAAGCGCTCCCTGGCAGTGGCCTCCAGGGGAGGGGGTGGCCACTCCCTGGCTACGTTCCTGCTCAGAGGTGGCCTGGTGGGCCCCTCTGAGGTGGCCCGTGTGGCCCCTGTTTTTTGGTTTTTAAAAATGAAAACAATTCAATGAAAGTCAACGTTTTACATTAAAGGGGAGACCGGGGCACGTTCTGTCACTTTTTTGCTAATTGGCCCTGGCGGGCACACTTTTTAGAGTTGATGATTGATACTTTCCAATACTGTTACATATATCAATAGTTTCAAATCGTTTTAGGAGTTCAAGTGGTATCTCAGTTTGTTTCGACACCAGTGTCGATAATGTGGCGATGATCATTTGACAGAACCTGCCCCATATTACGGGGCACGTTCGCCACCTATAGGTGGGCACATTCTGTCATTGATGGGGCAACTTCCTGTGTATCACCGAACGGTCATTTTGTGGATGTCCTAGCAGGGGAAGAGGAGTTCATTCATCGCCAGCCGATCCAATAGTGTGTAGAAATGACGACTATAATACGACCCAACACTGCATTTTTTGCGTTTTTCTTGGGGTTATCCATGCGACGAATCAGAGTCCCTGAGTACGCTATGATTTTTCATTTATTGAACTTTTCCCTTTCATACATTAAAGACCTATGGACATTAGAAAGCTCAAAAATGGCTTTTTTGCATAAAAATCGTCAGATGACATGGCTACAATGACCTTTTCAAAAACATCCAATAATTTCGAATGTGTTGCCCCTTGTGTCCCCATTTTTGAACAAAAAAGCCATTTCGTGGTGAAAAAGAAACAATTTGTCACGACGAATCGAATGGTGGTCTTTCCCATCGAAATCGGGCCTAGGCGGTTCTCGAGATCCTGGGGGCAGAATCTGCCCCCGCAGCGTGTAACGTAATTTGTCTGGCCGCCGTGAACTGCATCGGCACGCCCGATTCGCTTTACCTTGTATGGTGGACCATATCTGCTAAACAAACAGGCATCCTTTTTTATTGTCGTTTATAAGCCGGTACGACTGGAATTCATGAACAGATTTCAGTGACAGAAAAACCGTTGTCCAGATGGGTGACAGAACCTGCCCCATCGACCACAGGTGCACACTTTTTCGTTTTTACTGAAAACTTGGGGCAGAATTGGGGCAGAATAACCGCCAGGCACAATGTTCTCGACAATTTCCTATAGGCCCATGACAGCATTCAAAGACACTATTACAATTGTTATCGAATGCCACAAACCAAAATTGTTGTTCACTTATAAAAGAGTTTGGATTCTGAAATTGAAAAAACAAACTTTCTTAATTGGACCAATCAGGTCGCAGGCATTTGTATGCTTGATAGTACCGGGCCACGCAAAGCACAAAGGACATATGTTACGAAACAACAATATACCTGCGGTGTGATAGTTCACTTACGGAAACCCCGCTGACATAATGTGCCCCGTGACAGAACGTGCCCCGTTCTCCCCTATATTTCAATCTGCAGTGCCCAGAGGCACACACAAGGGGCACACATATTAGTAAAGTAATATTGGGCACACAGGCCCGTGCCCCTTACGAAATGCGGCCCCCTAGGCCCAAATAGAATGAGGCCTTTGTCCGGTTGCTCAGGAACGGCTGGACCTATTTTCTGTTAAAAGACACCATTCTATTTGGGTTGGGAACGCAATTTTATCAGCCGTTTCAAAACTGATGACCCTAAATTATCCTTACAACCTTTTTATGCGTATATTACAAAAGTTGTGGAGCGTGGGGGTCAAATTTACAGGCCGTCAGCCACCAGCGATAAAGTTGTTGACCGTGGGTAGTGGGGGGGGGGGAGCATTGCTCGTCAGCCCGTATTGTTACTGTAGGGTACAAGGCCCGCAGCTGCTATGGTACACACTAAGGTCGATTTATTTTTTCTACCTCTAACGTATGTTTTACGGCGAATTAAAAAACGACCATTCGTGCATTTAAACCGCATTACTGAGAGCTTCAAATTGATACATTGACGCATTGGTTAACCTTGTCCATGGGCTGTTTTTAAGCAAAAACCAGTTGTTTTCACCGAAAACGCTAAAAACGAATTTTTGCTTAAAAGCAGCAAATTCACAGGGTTAGGTAATGGGTCAATTTATCAATTTGAAGCTATCAGCAATGCGGTTTGAATGCATATACGGTCGTTTCTCAATTCGCCGTCAAACATACACTAGCAGAGAAAGAAACCGGACCTTAGTGTGATCCATAGCGACTGCGGGGGGGGGGCTGTACATACGTCCAAACTTGTTGTGTTTTTTATTTTTTATTGGGGGAGCAAATTAAAGGGAATGTTTCACCTTTCTGAAAGTCGTCAAATGTACGCCACTTGTGGTGCAAAATATGAAGTAATTGCTGCCGGACACGATTATGACATTTGTTTCTCGCATACAATGCTAAATTTCATAAAAAGTTACGTTTAAATATTTGAATTAATGGCGTCACATCAAACAATTTGGGATAAAAGAGAAAACCTTCACGCTGCCAAATGTATGGCACAATTATTTTCAGACAATTCTGGCGACTCGAATACAGGCGAATGTTTGTTTATCACGGTGATATCACGCCGGGATGTAATTATTTCTTACGAAAATGAAAAGCCTTTCAGTTACGCGCCCTAACCGATCAAGAAGAGAATGGAAACTTACGACACTTTATTTGATCCCATCTTTATTTAAATTTTTGTAAAAAATGATAATATAGAAATAAGAAGCTTGTTTTTTTTCCACAAGCCTCTGAATGTTATGGGGAAATTGTCATCTATGTGACTTGTGTGGCAGTAATGCCAATGTAAATTCTGTTATTTTATTGGTATTGGTATATAACTTGTTTTTTATTGGTATATTTCTTGATGTAATATAACAATAGTGAGCCCAGATCCAGACCAGTATATGAGCTCCCAGAAATAAGGTTGATTTTAAACTTGTATCACCGTGTATCATCTTGTGTATCATCACGTCAACTGTGCATTATCTGTGAAGTATCGTCTGTGTCAACTGTATATCATCTGTGTACTGTACTCATGCAAGACGACATGCTAGTCAGTAGCCAAAGACGTTTGTGCAATAAAGGTTTTACATATTTATATTCAATTAGATTTTATACATGTTTACATGAATGAATGACAAAGGGCGATATACCAGCACACAATTACAATCAGACAGTACCAGCAATACCAGACAGTCCAGAGTGAAGGAGGTGCAGATGGTGTGCCTGCCGCAGACAGTACCAGAGAATAGAGGTGCAGATGGTACCAGAGCGCATAGGTGCGGACAGGGCTGTCCGGCTGTACCAATGACTTTCTCACCATTAGTTATTAGTTAACCCTTATAATATACCCACCAATTGATACAAAACATAACATTTATTTATTTATTTTATTTATTTGCCATGATCGCCGACGGAACAAGCCATTTACAAGCGAAGTCACTCAGATAAAACCACACAAAAACGCACGACATGTGCGTAAAACATTCACACTTCCTGATTTGTAATCGAGAAAAGCGATTGTAAAAGCCGTTGTGAGCGGTACAAGTAAAAATATATAATGAGAATACAAACTAAAAATACAAGCAAATAAAAATTAAAATAGAAAATATAAAATAAAATATAAAATAGGAATGACCAATAAAAATACAAAAATGAATTACAATAAAAATGTAACAATTATTACACACCACCCCACCCATCACATTTCGGAATCATATCGTACGTTCATAACGCCGCATAGGATTGACTATATTTACATCGAAGAACATATGATTTAAATGTGGCTGACACTGCCTCTTCCGGAATGATTATCGCAAATCAGGCTTAAACAAGGCCTAAGGACCACTTATGATTTTATTGCCAAAACTCTTATCCAAAAAGCGCAAATAACAAAAAAAACAATCCATTAATTTCATTACTTAATATACATATATATATATATAATATATATATAATATATATATATGTATATTTATCTATAATATATAATATATATTATTATATATNATCGAAGTGTCTTCACTTGTTATTTATTACACTATGGTATGCCTACAGACAGGGGCGTATGAACTCATTTCAAGTTGGAAGGTAGTTTTTGTTTTGTTTTACAATTTTGGGGTCAAAAATCACTTTTTGACAATCCGAGTCAACCATTTTGTAGAACTTGTCATTTCACGTGTTTGAAAGTTGTTTTTGTTATTTGTAATTTGCTTCAAAACTCGTTTTTTTGCGATTTTCCAACATTGATATATTTTTGACCAAAAATGTTATGTACCTACTGACGTCACTAAAATTGATATACCTCATGATATTCAACGAAGCTGCTAAATTTTTCATAGATAACGTAAAATTGATGTACGCGAAGGTATACCGAGTTTAACATTGATATCTGCAACGCTTCGGAAGTTATATAGGAAAAACCTATGGGGGATCGGATCCGACCCGTCCCCAGGTGGTCGTGGGCTATGCCTCGTAGTTATTGACAGGTCTCTGAAGACTCAGAAGTTGGGGCGTTGCCCCCGCTTAAAAGTTGAGGGGGCAGTCGCCCCTGCCCCCCGGCTCCTACACCTATGCCTACAGATACTTTTCGAAAACCTTGCATTTTGTTTAGTTACCCGACAGGGTTCGCAATCAATGCGGGTAATAGTGCGCACTCTTCGGCAAACCGAACTTTGCGTATACGAGTAGAACATAGTCAAGGGCGGATCAGGGGGCAAAGGGGCCATGCCCCCCCCAAACCACCAAATGGCGTAAATATTGACACTTTCTGAGTTTGTGCGTAAACTGCAACTTTTAATCGAAGAAAGTTTGTTTTAAATCAGGTATTGATACATTAAAGCAGCGTCCGATGAGTTTTATCGGAATTATGGGATATTTTTGGGGATTTTGCCCCCCAAACTGGTCAAGATAATTCGTTGATCCAGTGACTTAGTCGCGATTTTTGAGAGACGACTTAACAGAACTGTAAATCTTAAGCTCTCACTGCCTCAGCATATGCTCAAGGCATGTGCCCAGGGGGCTTAAAGTCATTCAGTTGGATTAATTCGATCTAGAAAATTGATAATAATCAACAAGATCACTATATGTGCCTGTGTAGTTACAGTTTGGAATGCGGATGTTTCTTCATACTTGAAGTGTTCAAAAGGTTATTAGAGCAATTAATATATAGTGAACACAACTTGTGCCTGGATTTCTGAAGTGATTGGGATCTCCAGTGGATCTCGCGTAAATAGCGTAAATGATGAAGATGTGGCCTGTGCTCAGATGGGTGAATAGTGTACTCTGACCTATCTCAGTAGTAGAGCAAGATTGGGTTGCTTCGGCGCTCGCTATTTGCTCGACTGGGATAATGGCTGCGGCGGTGGCCGGGTCGCCTCAAGACCAGGTGAGTCAGCGAGCGGGGGGACCGTGTCCAGGTATTGGGCACGTAATACTTTCGTCCTAAATTATGCGGACAGAAATTAGCGTCGGGTGTGAGGTCAGGACAGCGCAACAAGCTCTGCTTAGCGCGGGTCCTGACCTCGGAAAGCCATCCATACAAAACATTCAGACTAAATAAAAAAATGGACCTTCCTGGATCCCTTGGCGTAAATTGTAGATCCCATGGCATACAATATATCAGGATCTGGGATCTTTGTTAATCCATCAGCCATATGCAGATCCAGAACGGGTGTTTTTTTGTTAGTTTTTTTTGGCAAATTCACAAAAATGTCACACAATTCTGAAAACTCATCGGATTTCGCTTGCTTACGTATCGGTAACTGATTAAAAACAAAATTTGCCTTAGTAAAAATTGCTTAGATTTCCTATAATCTCAGAAAATGTGTCAAATCTGCGCCGATTTTGGGTGGCTTGGGGGAGGGCATGGCCCCGTGCCCCCCCCCCCCTGGATCCGCCCATACCATCAGCTTATCCTGTACCTTGATCTGGTGTCTCATGTGGATCCCGGGACACAGGACACATATACCCGGATCTCAGCTGGATCCCGGGATCCAGGCACGTGTATGGGCCTGCCATATTACATAATATTGATGCAAAATGCTCTGACGTCACTCCGAGAGTCTCGTTCTCCCTCGTGGGTAAGCCTTACATAGGCTTAGAAACAGGGGCGGGGGGGCATGGCCTCCTCACTTTTCGGCCATTTTGTGTTGCTAAAATTTGTTTTTTTACTTGTGAGAAAATAGTTTATTGGATTTGTGTAGTTAAAAACGCACAATGTTCAGATATATGATACATCCATTTGGAAGATAATGTCATTTTCTTACGTGGACTTTTTTATTTTCGATTGACATAAAAACTAAATTTACTACAATTTTCAAACATTTATCGTTTTCCACCAAAAATGACATGACATGACGTCATTAAAATATAACTGTCTGCTTAAAGGGACCGTCCCACCTTAACATTGGATTTGAGTTGAGATAGCCATTTTCCGTGCTTGGCATTGCAATTATGTATGGTATAGTTACAACAACCACCGAGGTCGAATTCACAAAGAAATTTGCAGTTTCGGATTTTGACATCTCACAAACAAAGAACCTCATAGTGGTATTAGCAATTACGGGTTAATCGATGTCGTCATCTCTCTTTACCCAATGTTTTGTGAAAGTCGACTTGTTTTACATTTGGCTGTACATAAGCCATACACTAGTCATACATATAGCACGTGAGAGGTTCTCTATTGTCCCAAAAAATTCCTCAATATGCGTCATCTGGCCCATATATTAAATACGTATGTTTTTAGATATTTATCATCTGTTAGTGAGAAACAAAATGTAATATCGTGTTTGCGGTCAGCAATTAACTTAAATATTTAGCACCAACATGCGGCGTACATTTGATACTTTTGAAAAGGTGGGACCAGCCCTTTAACCCGCGCCCTCACGGGGGGGGTGTTTGAAACCCCCCCTCATCGTTTTTTCAAAGATAACGAAAAACGGCGGCGCGGAGAGTCGTCCGCAAATTTGGCATAAGCTATTCAATGATTCCTTTCCGGACATTTCTGCGAAAAATTCAAGCTTCGTG
>VOPJ01006285.1:37500-38773 GCA_014673585.1 Semibalanus balanoides
AGAGAGCGAGAGAGCGAGAGAGCGAGAGAGCGGAGAGAGCGAGAGAGCGAGAGAGCGAGAGAGCGAGAGAGCGAGGAGCGAGAGAGCGAGAGAGCGAGAGGAGCGAGAGAGCGAGAGAGCGAGAGAGCGAGAGAGCCTGGAGAGAGCGAGAGGAGCGAGAGAGCGAGAAGTGAACCTAGACGTGACAGACCTAGGCACATTAATGATCTCATTCGAATTTGCGTGCTATTTAGGAAAATGCGTGCTACTGACGGACGGCATACTTACATGTGAGGGTGCTTTTAAAATTCAGTACATTGTATTTTAATATTTGTTTTGGGAATACAAACTACTATTGAATGGGCGTAGGGAAATTGCGCTTTTTATTAACCTTGACGCCTTCTGTAGGCCCATGGAGCCTGCCATGACGGCGAAAATTGCAGCCCCGTCGGCAAAATCCTAGATCCGCTTTTGATATTTGAAGATACGGCACCAAAATTTCCCGGGAAAATGCGACCTTGTTTCCCGAAAAAATGCGCCGCTATGCCCTGCTCTCCCCTCGAAAAAATAATGGACCCACCCTTGGCCAGAACATACATTTTTTGTGCAAATCACACCCAGAGACAGTTGTAGTGATGTTAAGAAAAAATATCGAAACAGCGATAGATATGCATATTCCTCAATACCCTACCAAAGCGAGCAGAGTAACAAAAATTGTTATTGTTTCATGTGGAAAAAGTATAAAATGTAAACAAACTAAAACATGCTTAAAACAATATATTTGCTAGAGACGCACAGCTTTAGCCAAAGGTTAAATTTTCATGGTGATTTCTCGCGTCTTAAATTATATATATATATATATATATATATTTTAAGTATGAATGACCAATAAACGCGTCTAGATCATCAATAAACTGATATTAGGAGTTGACTGTTTACTCACTGTGTTTAGGCTATTATTTCCATTCAAGAAGATACGACCTCTGGGCTATGATACACTGTTTCTGATAACGTGATATGCTGAATACTCTTCCCCGTTTTGGCCGTGCTTCCAAGAGGAGTCGCTTCCCTTGGGACTCTATGCCTGCAGTTTCTCTCGAAATTGGAGTGCCGAGCGTTTCAAGTGTGACCAGTTGATCACTCCCTCTAGTCTTCAGAGTGATCTAGCTTCATTCAGTCCCGACAGCAGAGGCTGGCTCACACACAGCAGAGGCTGGCTCTACACAGCAGGCTGCCTCACACAGCAGAGGCTGGCTCACACACAGCAGAGGCTGGCTCACACACAGCAGAGGCT
>VOPJ01006287.1:0-18276 GCA_014673585.1 Semibalanus balanoides
CCTCGTGGCCCGACGGGGCCCCCTTGAGGTCGTGCCCCCCTTACGAAAATCCTGGTTGCGCACCTGGACACCCCTGTGTCACGGCAGTGGTGGCAGTCTGCCACCCCTGCCCCTATGATGAGATGGGCGCCACATAACTTTACAGTTGAGGCGCCCTTAAACCCAAATCATCATCATCATCACCTGCCCCTATGATGGCGCCGCCAATCAAGCGTTTAAACCAGTGGTTTCCAAACGGTGGGTCATATTCCTATTTGGGGTAACGGAGCCATTCTGCGGGGTAACGTAGGCCTGTGAAGTTGAACCATAAATGTTACGCTAAGACGGCTTTGATGCAGTCCTCGGACTTTTTTATTCGCCTTGTCGGCAACGACATCAGAATGGAGAAAGTGGTGAAGAAAATGGAATAAATACGTGTGCGCTCTCAGTCCGTGTGCGCTCAAAGTCAAGCTGTTGTATGTGCTATGTTACGTACCATTGTTCCTTAGGTACATACAACGTGTTCTCGTCTATTTCTCTTTCCGTTATCACTAAAGGGCGCCGATAATATATCGTTTTAAATGAAACCGGTGCCGTGAAGACGTCGACTTCAGACATGCACCTTCGACACATTCGCAGGGTGGATCGTGGGGAGACTGTTGGAGGTTGAACCTGATAGCCTATTTCCATGATTTCGATTTTGTAGCCTGACCTGTTCTAGATGTTGAACCTTATGCAACAGCGAGTGATAAGTACTTATGGTTCCAAAATTATCGTCTCGCTGGTTCGACCGGTACAGCAGTTAAAGGGAATACAACGCCTTTGAAAATTATGTGTAATGATGCAAATAAGTTTCACTCATCTGGACACTCATCCCCATCATAACACATACTTTTCCCAAGGTGGTATATTCAATTAAACTGCTGTGCCGGCCAACCCAGCGGGACGTTTATTTTGGAACCAATAGAACAAGGTTCCTATTAACTGTTTACTTTTTACAATAGTTCAAAATCACACCGAAAGACGTGACTTGAACACGCTGATCCTGACTGGTAGGTTGCAAACGTGTATTTGTGATGTCGAATTCCCAAAATCGTAATCATGTCCGCACCATCAAAACAACGACAACCGACACACAAATCGCAATTTATTTCAACCAAATCCGAAACCAAATCAACCAGAAGTCGAGTTGCCGGCCGTGAGTCACGCAACAATTATCAGAGTCCCGTCATGCCGGCAATGCAAATGCGTTACAGATTCCCAGCCAATTGTCTCCTTGTGTCCAGACAAGGCAGATCAAAATCACACAAACTCCTACTCAGATGAGCCTTGAACCAGATCTCCACCTTCCTCCAGACCAACTGTCGCTCGTCCGTTGCAGTATTTTCCGTAAACAAACGGAACGTGGATTGGTGACGAACATCACTGAGACGTCTTACCCTGCCCAGCGCGACGCCCAGCAGTGTAAAAACCAACGCCACCGGGCCGGATGGCAGACTCGCGTGTCAGCCTCGCCCACCTGACACTCAGGTGCCCCAGCTGTAACAACACCGCCCGCCGGCCTGACAGTGCGCGGACGCCGGCCACACTGTGGATCACCCCCCATCCCCCGCGCCGAGAACGCACGCTTCCACTGCGTGGTCCCACCCTCCACAGCACAGCGACAAAGTTCACTGGGTCGTGTTTCAACCAAAGGTCGAAACAAAAACCGTTGCTGCTCTCGAACTCTTACACTGGATATTGCTCCGCCACGGCACGGATGATCTCACGGAACGCCTGAAACCGAAACACGTCGTCAAAACAATCGTAATAAATACCACATTTGGTTGATAACACAATGTATTTAGGACCGTGGTTGTTGTTGGATTTTCAGCCCGAGACCGAAGGTCGAGGGTGGAAAGTCCTATTATCATATGTCTCAGTATGTTTTTAGCATTAGCGCGAGCATGTGGTAAAAGGTTTTCAGCTCTCCGAGAAAATCAATGTTAAGTCAATTGGTCAAAGCTTTCGGCCCGCCGGGCATTTACATTTTACCAAACTATTCTTATGCAGTTTTCAAAACGGAGGTAGACATATGATAAAGTAAATACCACACTTAGGCCGATATAATTTCTTCAGGATCTCGGTCGTTGTAGGATTTTCCACCCTCGACCTTCGGTCTCGGGCGGAAAATCCAACAACGACCTCGGTCCTAAGAAACTTTTGATCGGCCCCGTGTGGTATTCTTATTATAACGACCGAGTCCATAAGACAATTATATCGGCCTACGTTGGCTGTATCCTTATTCTTGTAATATGTCTACCTCCGCTTTCGAAAACTGCGTAACACAAAAGCTTTGGTAAAACGAACAATGCCCGGCGGGCCGATACTTTGACCTATTTGACTCACATTGAATTTTTTAATGAAAGCTTAAAAACATTTTTACACACGCCGCGCTTAAAGGGACCACTGCCACTTACACATCTATATTTCGAGTTGAGATAGCCAATTTTGCGTGCTTTGCATTGCAATTATGTATGCGTTATACAAGTAAACAACAACCACTGAGGTCGACATCAGCCAGAGAATTCGAAGTTTGCTTCTTGACCATCTCGTAACATCCCCAGTCCCCAATGTATTTGAATGGGGGCCGTGAGCCGATGTCGTAGTCTCTCTTTACTAAATATTGATTACAGTCGACCGTAGGAATAGGAACGACCTGTTTTACGTTTGGCCATACATTAGCCATTCACTAGTCATACTCATGAAGGTTTTCTTTTTTCCAAAAAATTCCTTCATATGACGTCATCAGCCCAAATATTAAAACACATTTTTTCATGAAATTGAGCAATGTTTGTGAGAAACAAATGTCATAATCGTGTTCAGCAGTAATTCTTCATATTTTGCACCACAATCGGCGTACATTTGAGAACTTTTTGGAAGGTGGCAGTGTCCCTTTAAGCTAAAACATACTGAGACATATGGTAATATTAAATAGAGGTGTTTTTCGCATGTTGCTACAAATGTAAGAAATAAACAACTAAGTTATTACATCACTGGCATGGGCATCGCCACCGAGGGTCCGCTGGATTTCATAATCCAAAGTACTTATGTATTAATATTATCAGTATCAGTAGGCGTGTTTACACCGCACTAAAATATGTTCCGCGGAAAATTTTCCACGGATATTCTTTGTACATTTTCGGCCGTAATTTCCCTAGATTTTGGGTACAGTTCTTCCGATCTACTTTCTTACGCGTGTCGTTTGCTGCGCCTATGCCACGAGATGAAATTACGGCCTTTCCGCGATTGTGGAAAATTTTCCGCGGAATATATTTAGTGCGGTGTAAACAGGCCTATTGACGTATTATATTCCAGAAAATAAAACTTAAAAAATACTTTTTATTTATATTCTGGCCGCAGGCCTTTTTCAAAATTGAATATATGAATATACAATGTTCACATAAGAAACAAGTAATTTCTTTTTAAGTTTATTTGCTGGCATATAATACGAGGATAAGGTCAATGATACCGATAAAATTGTTAACGTTTAACATGTTCCTCGCAGCAGCTTTGAATAATTTAGGTACTTATGTAATGTTACAATAACTTACATATGATGTTTCAATACATTTGTTGAAATTGATGAATGCAATTTATTATGACCAGAGGCCATTCTTATTAAAAAAGAGCCGTTGCTCGTTTTTCAAATATGAATGGCCTCTGGTCTTAATATCTATTTATAAAATATGCTTTAATAAACAGTTACTAGTAGGTACTAACGTTCTGGCGTCCGTGGCGCCGAAGCCACATGAATTCATCCAAGTAGGATGGAATGAGGTGGCGCCGAGTTCCCCTCATGCGCTTGAGCTTGGCCTTCATTGTTGACCACATGCCCTCTGCGGCATTGGTGTGGACACCTGGAAATCAGAAGAGTTTTTTGCATGTAGGTATACAGAAAAAGTTAAATTTACGCGATCCTCGTTTACCAGGACAATCTTCACTGATTAAAAAAAAAAAAAAAAACGTGTATGCTCAAAATGCAACAATCCATTTGTATCCATTGTAATAAGTTTGATAGCAAGGCGTCTGTAACCAGCATCGTAAATAGCATCATGGTTTCGTTGGAAATGAAGAGTTTCATTTTCTAAAAGACAATAAAAGGTAGTGTGCCTACTCTTTTGGAATGCCAGATATATATTTTCGGTAAGAAGCTATTGGTTTGGTTATTGGATACGATAAAATTCACGTTCCTTTAGTTGTATTTTTACTTATATTCTGTTTTGCATATTGTTTTTTTCGATATCCAAAAACGATCGCCATTATCAACAGAGTATAGAAGCTGTTTTCCTACATGCCGGGGTATGCTTTAAGTATAGCACGAGCCGGGCAGGAAAACGTCGGGCCAGAAATTGTCCGTCCCGAATTCCCATGTTATTTGATAGGTCGGGCAGGAAACAAAAGTTTTCTACCCGGCTTTCCTGCCCGGCCTATACCTAATAAGTTACTACTAATATTACTAAATAATGAATAGGCTCGTTGTTGTTGTTGTTGTTTGCCGGATTCCACCGGTGGTATATTTAACACAACGGAACATTTAATAAGACCCAGTAAAATATACACAAGCATTGATGATGTTAAAACCAGAAACATAATAGGCATAATCGTGCATAATAGGCTTAAAACATACCCCGGCATGTTGGAAAAATCTTACTGACATTAGCCTGACGAAATCATCTGGAAACTCGGTTTGCAAAATTTAGCTCCGGTCCTCTTGCTTTGCACTCGGACCTCCGCTAATTTTGCAAACTTCGTTTCCAGATAATTTCGTCGGCCCGGTCAGTAATATATAATCTAGGATGGTGCACCTTAGACAATAAACTTTCCATACGCACAATGTTAATTGGAAACCTAGGCTCTGTTCGGCAGCTGCTATCAGCTCGCACGAGCAGTGTTCTATTTGCTAGCGTTAACGATATGCTAGCGGTGTAAACGTTTGGACAATGTTTCTAGTAGCGAAAGCCACTCTGTCGCCTACCGATAATTGTGTTATTTCAAATTAATTTAGGCGCCTTTGGAATATCTCAGCATTTAGAGTAAACATGGGAAAAAAATAAAGTTGGCTTAATTCATAAAAATATGTTTAATAGACCAGTGTTAATTAACAACTCCACATGGCCAATTTCAGTGGGCACACTTCCATTAAGTAAATAATGAGCAGCTATTCAAGAAAACGGTTGGTACATTTGTCGTGTATCTATCGTCTCCATGGGCGGATCCAAAACAGTGGTTTGGGCCAGCTGTTTTTGTTTGTGTGGCAATCCCCCAAAATTAAAGCATTATTATGAAAACATCTGGCTTCGTTTTCTATGCATCAGTAGCTGAACTGAAACAAAACTTCCTTTGTAAATGCTGCTTAGATTTTCAAATATCTCAGGAAATATTTCAAAATTGCGACAATTTCAGGTGGTTTGGTGGTTATTATTCAGGTTTTTTAGCACGGGCATGACCCCGTGCTCCCCGTTCCTACCCCCTCCTGATCCACCAATGATCGTCCCCATTGTGCCATTATACTATACTGTAACATGTGCCACTATAACATATGCATTGTGCGCTTTGCGACACATACTGTTAAATAAGTACAGGTAGTAATACCTACCTATATTAGTTGAAATGCTACTTTCTGAACTGTACAAGTAAGATCTAGTTTTAAATCATATGTTCGCGTAGTAGATGACAGGCATGACACCGACAAAGCAGAATCCAGCGAGTACAGAAAGTTCACATTGTGTTAAAATAAGCATTATTATTATTATTATTATTATTATTATTTCGTTGTCCCAACCAACCGCAGGGGAGTGGGCGTTACCGTGGGAATAATAAACAAACAAAACACTCGCACTTACACTCATACACGTAGTACATGTCATATTCATCACCAATCAAATACACTCGTACACAATTCGAATAAAACATTTACATATCAACAATATTTGCATCGAACACAAGCACTACTACACTCGCAACTTGCCAGTGTCCGACCTTTCTTTAATGTATTTTATAAATTCATTTATTGTAGAGTTTCTTATCTGAGAAGGCAAACTATTCCATAACTTTGAACCATGGTATGACAGTGAAGCTTTTTTGAATTGTCATTTTTTTAATAGGAAGGTCCAGGTTATCCCATTGTCTAGTTTTTCGTTCAGATTGTCTAGTTTTGAGAGAGATAATATTGAAGATGGCATACTTTCTGGAAAAAGCAGACACTGACGTATAATTTTTAGCTCAACAATATTGTGCTCTGGGGCTCTTGACCTCACGACCTGAAATACGTCGTGCAAGGATTTTTTGACTCTTGCCTTGCGTCAAGTTGCAACTTCCCCATACAGCAATGCAAAACCGAAGGCGAGGAAAAACTAAGGTATTTATAAGTAAGACAATGGTCTTCACANGGCCAAATTTTGAAATTGAAGTTACCAGATCACCGTGTATATTTTTCAAAGCGTCTAGAGGAGACAAGCACGATGGTGTTGAAATATTCGCTCTATCCTTTTTAGATACAAAGATATTTGGGAAAACAAATTCTACCAAAAACTGCAGTTTTTACCTTTGATGACCTCTGAAGCCTTTATTATTTATTTAAGCTCAATTTTGAGGACATTCAATCAGATGAAATTTTTAATGAGCTTTTGAATGCTATTTCCGATTGTTCCTAGCCATCATAGTTCACGAGACATACGGGGTTGTTCGAAGCAAAGTAAAAAACTGTGAAAATTGAGCTTTGATGACCTGTAGCGAACTCAATATTGAATTTAGCTAAAGATTGTCTCTGTAACTTCGAATTTACATGTTGGGAGCTTTCGAACGTTTTTTTTGCGTCTTTTTACCCCTTTTCGTTTTCGAGGTAAGAAAAGGGGGATAATTTTGACACCCCCACCATGGCAAAGTTGTCTCGGAGCCCCCCACTATGGCGAAGTTGTCTCGGAGCCCCCCCCCCACCATGGCGAAGTTGTCTCGGAGGCCTCTTGCCTCGGATAGGCAAAAGGCACTAGGCATGTGTCCATCCGGCCCAAGATGCTCCATCAGCAGCGATATGATACAGGTTAGGTAAGGTTCGATTACATTCAATGCTCCAATTAATACTGAGCTGTTGTGTTCGGGGGAAGTTCAACAAGTGGAGCAACGTTTTTTCAGCAACTTGATGGAATAAGCTGGAACCACGCATTTGTTCAAGTGGTGCCTCTGTTGTCAGTATTGTTAACAGCATGGCAAGTGTAATCTTTGGAAGTGACTGGGGTATGCATTTTGTCAAGTTATGCTTAACTACGCACCACTTAAAAAATACATCAAGTGCGTCATTATTGGTAACAATAGGCAATTAAATGCCCGGCCAACGCCGGGCATCCCAGCTAGTACATAATATCCTATTGTAACATTGTCCAGAAGGAAATGGACTGATATCGTCGAAAAAGAAAGCATTTGAATATTTCTCCATTTACTTATTATGGGGAGGTCACAAAATTGACCCGACCTCAGATCACCGATTTCGAAAATCAGAGATACACATTTTGTAGATACTGGTAACTTGATGTAATCCTGAAAGTTTGATATCGATCATTTAAAAACTGTGGTCATGGCACGACCGCAAACTGTTTGGTAGGTGGGGTCACATGACCTGACCTGGTGACCTGACCTAACCCGATACGAAACTTGAATTTTCGCAAAATGTGCGGAAAGGATCAATGATAGGTTACGCCAAAATTGGCGGCGCTACGCGCCGCCGTTTTTCGTTATCTTGATAAAACAGGAGAGGGGTGTTCAAACATCCCCTCCCCCAGTGGGGCGCGGGTTAACAAATGTTTGTGTTCGTGCCAAAGCCAGTCTTTTTCAGAAAGACTTCAAACTTGCAGGATTTCATACGGATATCAGTACCTACAATTTTGATATCTCGGATTTGTCGTATCGGTGACCAAAGGTCAGGATCAATTTCATGACCTCCCCATTATAAGTGAATGGGAAAATAAACAAATGATTCTTATTAAGAAAATATGCATTGGATCAGGCTAATTCTGTCAAAATAATTTTATTTTAGGCCAATCTTGATGATCAAGGTACAAATGCTGCTCAGTAACTTCTACAAGGTCATCTGAGGTCATCTGAGGTCATCAGCAATGATTTGCTAACAACTCTTGATATAAAAGAGATAGAGACAAGCAGTTGACATCACTGTGTTCGTATCGTCTGGCCGCGTTGCCTCATATGCAACATGACCTACCTGGGTTACCAAATGACCTTGACCTGAGGTCAAATTTTGAAATTGACCTTACCAGGTCACCATGTATTTTTTTAAGTGCTTCGATAAGACAAAAACGATGGTGTCAATTTTATTTATCTATATTTGTTAGGTTAAGTGCTATTCACGAAAAACTCCTTTGCTAAAAACAGTCTTTTTGACCTTTCATAACCTCTGGAACCTAAACTATGGAACTTATCTTAAATCTGAAAAAAAGTTTCATTTTCAAGACCTTTATTCCTAGCTATCATAGTTTCCGAGATATTCGGGGGTTTCTGGTAAAGAGTCCTAAAACCGGAAAATCTTACTTTTGGTGACCACTGGTGACCTGAATTGTGACCTGATCCAAGAAAAGACTGAACACTTTCGATAGAGCTTGTCTAGAGCTATCTAATGCTGTTTTCGGCTTGTCGATACGTTGCGTAGTTTTCGAGATCTCATGGTGGGCGGAAATCACCCCCCTGCAGTTCGTGTTTGGCGCGAACCCCGTGCAGTGCGCGGGTTTACTAACTAAGACATAAAAATCGATATATGCCCAGTTAGCTTATTCAAGGATCAACATTTTGACGCTAATCAAATCATTTTATGTTAATAACTTGAGTAATTACGACGGACAGAGCAAAACCGCTATTTTTAAACGTTGTCGATTTTAGATAATTCACTTGACCGGGAAGGTCACCCGTTGGCCTGAAACCCCAAAAATGATACACTATTAGATTCCTCACATGCAGGCAACATGCTGGTTTTTACGGCGTTGCCCTACATATGTTGCTTGGTTTGTGAGATAACACGCGCACTGGAGGGGGTGGTACTTTTGTGCCCCCCCAACATGTTTTTCGCGAATATCTAAAAAACGAGGCGCTGAAGGGCGTTGTTTTTAAGTGCAAAATTTACAACAACACAATAGCGGTTTGTTTGACGTAAAAAATCGAAATCGGTCGGTAATTTTTTAAGTTATATGGATTTGAGTTCCATAATGGCGGCCAGAATCGAGGATGGCGAAGCGATATCTGCGGAACCAACAGCCAGATCGGGACGATTCAAACGCTATTTGGTAGCCAATGTCAATGCTCATTCCCAAACCTAACTTCAGACACATTGCTGTTGATCTGTGACGTCACAGATATCAAATCCCAAAAATTGTGCAATTTGGTCCGATTTGACCTTTCTGGCCTTGTTTGACCTTTAATATATTGAACTAAGGTCACAAAATTTTAGATAATGTAGATCATCACAGCATCTGCCCAGCATGTAAGTTTGAATGTTTTAACTCTCATACTTTCTGATATCTGACGGGGGAACTAAAGTGACCCCCCCTCCAGTGCGTGTTAGTGACATACCCCGCTCCAGTGCGCGTGTTAACAGGGAACCCGTCAGCCTCCCCCTGAACGGTGAAGGTGAGCAACTGTCCCCGTGAAGCGAGGGTTAAAATAGCCCCCAAAATGTGTCGCATGACATCCTCAGACAGTTTGCGTATAGTGACCTTTTTGTGACCTTACATTGAACTTGACCTTTGTCAACATTCACACTTTAGCACATAAGGAATATTTATCATACCTTTTAGATCACTTTGGGTGATCATGGTCGCAATCAAAATCTTTGGATGGAAAGTATGGCCAATAGACTCAAATACATAAATACAATATAACACTATAAAACACAAATACAATATACAAAAAATCAAATACATTTTGGTATTTAATCCGAAAGTTTTGTATGGATGGATTTGCGAGATCAGAGCCCACGCTAAGCAGAGCTTGTTGCGCAGGCCCTGACCCCATCACCCGATCGTACAGTCTCTCTTGAAAGTATCTGTGCATGGGTTGCGGCGATCCAGCGAACTACCCAAACCAGTTTGAGGCAGCCCCTGTGTATTCGCGGCCAGATCAGCTCTACCGACCAGTCAAAGGTCTTGTCACCCTCCCCTATCTTCACCGCACCCACCAGCGCCGCCTTGGCACTTGCCGCTTAGTAAAGCTCTGTCGTGATGTTTGCGGGCCACAGCGCGGAGCATGCGGTTGGAATAAGAGCCCGCAACTGTTTTAACTGCTACGAGAGCCGAGAGCCGAGAGCCGAGAAGCCGGAGAGCGAGAGGCCGAGAGCCGAGAGAGAGAGAGAAGAAGAGGACGAGAGAGAGAGAGAGGAGATGAGAGAGAGAGAGACGAGGCAGAGATCAGAAGAGAGAGCAGAGACGAGACAGAGAGAGAGACGAGAGATGAGAGAAGAGCAGAGAGAGAGAGAGAGAGAGGAGTGAGATGGCGTTGACGTAGCGCTGCGTGCGTGCGGTGCGCTGCGTGCGTGCGTGAGTGCGTGCCGTGAGTGCGTGGAGTGAGCTGCGTGGGTGAGTGCGTGGGCCGTGAGTGCCGTACATTAGCGTGCGTGCCGGTGGACCGTGAGCGAATGCAGTGCGAGAATAAAGTGCGCAGACGTGAGTGCAAAACAAGAGTGCAGGATCGTGAGTGCTGAGAGTAAGTGCACGGAGAGTAAGTGCGAGATGTGAGATTTGACGTAAGTGAGTGAGCGAACGTGAGTGCGATAGGAGTGAGTGTGAGAGTGAGTGAGTGAAGTGAGGTGAGTGAAGTGAGTAATGTGAAATGGTTGACTTGATAGTCGATGTGAGATGAGTGATTGATGAGGAAAGGTGAGTTGAGTGAACACAGTTGTGAGTGAGTGAAGTGAGCTGAGCTGATCGTGAGTGAGTGAGTGAGGTGCGAGATGCCAGAATTGCGCAGTGTGAGAGTACTGGGAGTGAAGCGGCAAGAGTGCTGAGAGTGAGTGCAGTTGAGTGCCCAATAGTGAGTGAGTGTAGTAGTGAGTGAGTGAGTGAGTGACGTGATGTGAACATAATGTGAGTGAGTGACTGCTGAGTGCAGTGACGTGAGTGAGTGTAGTGAGTTGAAGTGAGGGAGTGAGTGAGTGCACGTGAGAGCGAGAGTTAGCAAGTGAATGCCGATAGTGAGCGAGTGATTGAGCAATCGCTGCGTGAGTGAGTGACCGGAGTGAGGTGAGTGAGTGAGTGAGTGTAGCTGAACGTTGCGTGAGTGAGCAGTGAGTGAGTGCAGTGAGTGAGTGTCGAGTAAATGTGAGCGAGAGTTAGTGAGTCAGTTGAGAGTGAAAGCTGAAGGAGTGAGGCGAGAGTTACTTAGTGAGTGAAGCAAGAGTTACTGCAGTGAGCTGAGAGCGAGAGCGACTTACGTGTGAGTGAGAGACGGAGAGTGACTGATGTGAGTGAGTGAGTGAGTGCAGTGACGTGAGTGAGTGAAGTGCACGTGAGTGAGTGAGTGAGAGGTCGAGTGCCAAGACTGAGAGAGTGACGAGACTGCAGAGAGAGTGAGAGAGTGAGATAGAGAGTTGAATGATGTGAAAGAGGTGAAAGCGTGAGAGAGCCGCCACAGAGAGCAAGGAGATGTTAGAAATAATACAAAAATCGCGACCCTAACAATGCCAAATTAATGGGCGTTTAAATTGCAGTGAATTAATATTTTTTGCCGTGAAATTCGTTGTATGCCAACGGACGCCTTGCATAACACACACCCGAATGTTGGGGGTCCCAAGCATCTGTCGAGTCACAGTAATAATCCTGCTGCTACCCGAGGCATGATGATTCTCAGAACCTCATATGACGGCTCGCTCGCTCCCCTCGCGCTTACACGATCCCTGGTTAGGGTCAGACACTCAGTGACTCTCAAACTTGTCCACACAACCGTGGTTGGGACGGGTGGTGCCCCCACCGCAGTGCACAGATACTTTCAAGAGAGACTGTACATTTCCTGTTGGTCAGCAGAATTTAGACGAAAGTTTTACGTGCCCGACATACCTGGACACGGTCCGCCACGCTCACTGACGTCACCTGACCTCCAGTGCGACTGCTGCCACTAGCCGCAGGCCATCCCAGTCAGGAGCAAAAAACGAGCGCCGAAGCGACTCGAACCCGGGCTGCCACTACCGGGATTGGTCAGTAGTCCAGCGCTCTCCCACTGGCGACAGGGGCGGACTAATTTTGACGTTTGGCCTGACTGTGACCCGACATGTGACCTGAATTTAACATTTTTGAGTTTGCTTTATATTCATCTTGTTGATAGCTTGTGAATGCCGCCTTGCGTGTCCTGCTGTGATTATTGGTTTGGAAGAAAACCATTGTGCATTTAACGCCCCCCGCCCCATCGCTGCCATTGGCGTTCGGCTGAGGCCCCAGTCACCGACGGGTTTATAGTACCAATTTAATAATCTCCTACCAAAATTGTGAGCGTGGTCCAAATAATAGAGAATAGGGTAGCAAAATATAAGCTTTGAGTAAGAAAATAAGTAAATTTTATTTGTTCATGAACAGCTCATGAACATTCGTCAAATGCCATTTCTTCGTTAACAATGACATTAATAATGAAGTTCGTAAATGAACAAATAAGCAAACAAACACTGTTCATGAACTGTTCATGAACACATATACAAACACCAAACCCTGAAAACATATAATTTGCATACAAATATATTTAATATATTCATTTAAAAAGGCTGTAATACCTAATTATAAATTTAGGTTCCACAGTCTGCAGTCCACAGTCTCCAGTCTACAGTCCCAAGTCCACAGGGTCCAGTTCACAGGCCCCAGTCCACAGGCACTAGTCCAGTCTCCAGTACACAGTACAGTCTAAAGTTCACAGTCCACAGTCTCCTGTCTCTAGTTTCCAGTGTCCAGTCCATTTCCAGCCATACAAATCACGGCACAATATTCACATCACCAGCATCTTCCGATGACCAATGTGCCCCAGGTCAGCCCGCGGTCGGTGATGGTCACCCCACGGTTACCTCATGGCCACCCAATTACTCGCCCCTGCCAACTGGATTTCCAACAGCGGCGCGTGCCTATCCCCCATCGACAGGTGCGTCTGCTGCTCCGGCACCAGGACAGTGCCGCCGGCCAGGTAGGCGCCCCAGAACCCATACGTGCCCACCGTGACCACCGAGTGGTTACAGGCGGCCAGCAGCGCTATGTCTCGTCCTGGATCATTCAGGTCACGGTTACCGGCCAACACCATGTCCTCGTGCTGTCGCACATGGAGCTGCTTTGCGACATACTCCAACTCGTCCGAGCAGACGATGAACAGCGCGTCGGAGAAGCGCCGGCGGTAGTACCCAAGGGCGCGGCTAAAGTACTCTTCATCAGGCAGTGAGCCGTTGTAGTTGTTGCGGATGTAGGCGCGGTAGTCGGTGCGCCTCACGTGGACGCCGATGTAGGTGACTGAAGTGCGGTCACCGCGCGCGTGGTGGAGGAACATTTGCGCCTGCTCCCGCAGACGCGGTGAGAACTCAAACTCACGGCGCAGCTCGCTGTAGAAGGGGTGAAATACGTCGATGCCGTTGCGGTCCGGGTAGTTGGTGATGAGGTAGTGTTGCGGCTCGGGGTAGGTCTCGCCGGGGCGGCACGCCAGGCGCTGCTCTGCCTCCTGGAAGGTGATGCGGTGCCAATGGGTGTCCGGAGGCAGGCTCGACGTGGACGGGAGGGACAGACGAGGAAAATAGCGCGTCAGCTTGTTCCGCATCTCGTCCTCCACGTGTCCGGCAGTGCCAAATATCCTGCCGTAGCTGTAGATGATGGCGTAGAGGCCCATGAGGTTTCCCAGCCGGCCGATTGGGTGGTAGGTGACCGTTTTGTTGCAGCCGACTGGACTGGGTTTGACCGGTGGCGGCTCCTCCAGCTGGAGACATAGCCAGCGCAGCACGTACTGCAGGTTCGATGGCAGATCGGAGGGATCACCGCGGGGCCGCAGCTGGCTGCAGAGCCGCATGAGCGAGTCAGCATCAGACGGTAACTGTTCCTGCTGCTGCTGCTGCTGCTGCTGCTGCTGCTGCTGCTGCTGCTGCTGCTGCTGCTGGGGCCGCGGCTGAGCCGGCAGCAGCAGGACAATGCAGACCAGCAGCAGAGTCAGAGCACCAGCAGCCGAACGGCACAGCAGCAGCCAGCCGACGCGGCACCTCACCCGCATAGCTTTCATGAACCCTCACAGCCACACTGCTCATAACTCACCGCCACACTGCTCACAGTGAGCTACTGGTCCCTGCGTAACACACAGCCCACGGTTCGCCGCCACAATACACAAGGTTCTTGTTCTTGCTGACTCTTGCGGCACACACTACTCCCTGCTGACCGCTTATACAACGCACACTGCCCACGGCTCTCCGCCACACAACCAGCGAATCGCAGCTGACCCTTGCAGCACAGACTGCTCACGGTTGGTCCGTGGCGGCTCCCACCGCCTCCTCCCAGCCGGCACGTCAACCGGAGACTGAAGACAGCACAGGCGTAACGCGGCCGTGCCGCCCCGCGCTGGCCCCGTTACGCAGCCCGTGACACGGCAGAGAGCCGACCTGCTTGGTAAGGCAGGGTTAAAGTATGTCGGCAGAAGTAATACGGTTTAGAAAGTTCCGGGTCAGGGGTGGTACAATTATCCGACCTGCTGGACGACGTCGGAGAACAAAAGTTGTGCTTGTTTTGTCCTGCCAGGTTGGCTAATTTTTAATCACAAATGATCCGTCAGAGGAGCCACATTCTGTTTTTGCTTGCATGTACTCTTTGCATCGAATACTTATAGTGCAGTATTCAGCATTTAATTCAGCTGAATGCAAATTTGAATCTGTAGCTGTCTTGAAAGACGTGCAGTATTCATGAATAACCCTATTCCTTGCGGGGGCAGATTCTGCCCCCGGTAGTTTTTGCATGCCGCTTCTGAACCGTTAGACCTAGCGTCTTGATTTTTTGGGAATTTTCCTATAATTGAATGACGCGTGTTGTGTCAAAATAAAAAAATTCGGTCCAGCAGAGGCGGCTCAAGGCTCATGTTTTTGGGAGTTCGTTACGAATACGGTTGTGCGGCAAATACTTCCTTTGTAGTTTGTGGTGGAATAAAAGCGTCAGAAACTATGTCACTTATATATACATCATACATACTTAGATTATACATATTTTGGTACAGAGGTGCACTCAGGTACACAAAATGGGAGGCGATATTTTCCATCAAATTTGACCCAACTTCAAATTCATAAAAAGATTAAAGGCGTTCCGCTCATCGTGTCCCCAACGTTTTTAACCTGGATACGCCTATGCGCAGTATATTCAATTTAGCAAAAAGCAACAAAGCCCACATGTTCCTTTCGTACAAAATAATCACGAACAGCACATATTTGTTATCAGAAAATCCAATCTGTTTTTTTCTTGAGTACGCCTATGATTTTTCGTTTTTGTACTTGCCCTTTTCATATATTGAAGAACATTACATTGAAAGCTCAAGTTTCGGGCATGAAAATCGGTCGAATCAGATGGCCGCAATGGTGTTTCAAACCAGGGACTATCATGGGCTGGGTGCACCCATGGGTGCCCATTCAATTCTTCCAAATGTCTGGGTTGGGTATCATTTTTGGTGACTTTTCATGGGTAATGGGCGGGCAATGGGTATGGCAAATTTTGGAATAATGTGCGCTAATGATTTTTTTACTTGACGAACCAGATGTTATACCAGGTAAATGATTTTTTATATGAATATATGGACAGCTTAAACATTATACTTTGCTAAGGTAATGGCGAATTTTGTGAAAATAATTATCTGCCTTATCTGAATGGGCCCTAATGGGCATGGGTATCAATATCATTAATGTGAATGGGTCTGGTCTGGGCCTGGGCTTGATGTTCATGGATTTCGGCTGGGTTGGGCTTGGGGTTTGGGCACCCATGAAAGTCTCTGTTTCAAACAACTCCCGATTTTTTTCTTTTTTGCCCCCTGGCCCCCTGTTTTTGAACAAAAAGGAACGTTCTGGGTCTAAAAATAAAGATAATGTCACGACAAATCTAACTGTGTTCGTCCCATCGAAATCAACCAGGTAGTTCTCGAGATCTCTGGGGGACAGAATCTGCCCCCCGGCACGTTAACGTAATTCTGGGCGCACGCAAGGAATAGGGGAATCGTCATGGTTCACAGATAACAATGCTGTCCACTTAGCACGGCAGAATACCAGTCTGGCACAAGCAGACTGGTAGCCTCTTAGACATTGTTTTATTCCAGACAGAGTGAGTGAGAACGCGAAACGTTCGAACGACGTAGTCTTAACCCTCGCCTTACCACCTTCGTTTCTCACCTTCGCCGTACAGCTCACTAAATAATTGCCTGACAGGCCCCCCTGTTAACATCCAAACCAAGAGCAACGTGGTAAAAACAGCATGAATGAGTGAACAGCTCACTAAATAATATGAGTCATATAAACCTATGTATCATCAGAATCGTCAGAAACCATAAAATAAACCATAGCGTCAGTCTTCAACCAAAATTGATGTCAGAGGAGGGAGGGGGCATCCCGACGGCAACCCGTCGGTAACTGTATAGCATGTCAAAAAATATAAAAAACGTCTTGGTAAAAAAACAATCTCCTCGGTCAGCATGAGAGGTCCTTGGATGGCATGAAGGAGCCCTCGGTTGGCATGAAAAGGTCCGATCTGTCCGTCTGAGGGTCCCTCTGTTGGTCTGAGAGGGCCCTTTGTCGGTCTGAGGAGGCCCTCTGTTGGTCTGAACCCTATTCCCTGCGGGCGGCCAGAATTACGTTAACCTGCGGGGGGCAGATTCCCCCCCCCCAGAGATCTCGATGAACCGTCGCCGATTTCGATGGGACGAACACCATTTCGATTGTCGCTGACGAACATTATTTTCTGGTTTGGACCATAAATTAACTTTTTGGCTCTAAAATGGGGAGGGGGAGGGCAGGGGGCATTTTTTTTAAGGTCAATTGTGGCCATGTGATTCGACCGATTTGCATGCAAACAACGTTTTTGGAGCTTCCAATGCATGTCTTCACATTTTGTGAAAGCGGACAGTACAATAAACGAAAAATTAGCGGCTACTCAGGGATACAAAATGGGATAATTTATTTTGATGAAAAATATGTGGTATTTTGCCTTAGTGTTAAGACGTGGGAACCGTCCAGATGTGGGTTTTTTGTGCTGTTTGTGGTTAAATGTGACAATTTCTGCATAGGTCGGATTCCAGGTAACAACGTGGGGGCACTATGTTCGGAAACGCCTTTTATATCCTGCTTATTTGAAGTTGGGTCTAAATTGAACGAAGATCTCGCCTCCCATTTTATGTACCTGAGTGCGTTCGTGCCCCAAAATTATGTATAATCCATTATGTATGATGTACAAAGCATCGCTTAGTTTTCTGAGCACCTATTTAATTCCACCGACAACTACGAAGGAAGTATGCGCCACACACCCGCATTCGAAACGACCTCCCAAAAACATGACCCTGAAGCCGCCTCTGCTGGGCCGAGTTTTCAAAAATTTACAGAACACGCGTCATTAATATTTAGGAAAAGTCCGAAAGTTGCAAGACGATAGACGTAATGGTTCAGAAGCGGCGGCCGAAAAACTACCGGGGGGGGCAGAATCTGCCCCCGCAGAGAATAGGGTTAAGGACCATCTATCGGTCTGAGCGTCCTCTCTGTCATCCTGATGGAACCCTCTGTCGGCATAATGAACTTTCTGTAGGCCTGAGGGGCCTAGCTGTCAGTCTGGCAGGCCTTCGGTCGACCTAAGGAGGCTCTCTCGGTCTGTAGGGACCCTCTCGGTCTGAGGGACCCTCTCGGTCTGAGGGACCCTCTCGGTCTGTAGGGACCCTCTCGGTCTGAGGGACCCTCTCGGTCTGTAGGGACCCTCTCGGTCTGAGGGTGCCCTCTCGGTCTGTAGGGACCCTCTCGGTCTGTAGGGACCCTCTCGGTCTGAGGTGCCCTCTCGGTCTGTAAGGGACCCTCTCGGTCTGTAGGGACCCTCTCGGTCCCTGAGGGTGCCCTCTCGGTCTGTAGGACGCTCTCGGTCCTGTAGGGAACCCTCTCGTCTGTAGGGAACCCTCTCGGCTGGTAGGGACCCTCTCGGTCTGTAAGGGACCCTCTCGGTCTGTAGGAACCCTCTCAGTCTAATCGGAGCCCTCTCGGTCTGTAGGACCCCTCTCAGTCTAATCGGAGCCCTCTCGGTCTGTAGGAACCCT
>VOPJ01006290.1:0-27631 GCA_014673585.1 Semibalanus balanoides
CGAAAATAAGTTTAAAAAATAAGTTTAAAATAAGTTTAAAAACATGAATTATTAGATTAATATAAGGTCCTTCCTTTCACTTGATAAACGTTTATTTAGAAGTCAATGAATGAATCATTCGGCAAAATAAATTGCTATCAAACCAACATATTCCACTCGATCGTCCTATCACAAGGCTAAAACCATCGTAAACGATACACTAAGTGCAACCAACGTACAGCATAAGCGAGACTTACCGACTTTAGCCTATCTAACGTATAATTCTTCCCGGAGTTCATATAGTTTCCATCATCCCGCTCCAAATAGTTCCGCATCTGGCCGCCAGCGGCGCGGCCGTAGCTGCGCGTGCCGACGACGCCAGGTGCCGGCTTGCTGCTGCGGTCGATCTTGGGCGGCGCGTCGGGCAGCAGCGCTCGCGCCACCTGGTAATCCTGCAGTGAGCTGCGCTGGTGCGGCTGCTGCATCATATGGTCCGTCGGCGGGCCACGAGGAGACGCCTGCTCCGGCAGCGAGCCCCGCTGCTGGCCCGACCCGTGCCCCCCGTGCGGCGGCACGTGCGGCACGTGCGGCACGTGCGGCATGTGTGACGGGTACGGCCCGTGCTCGGGCACAGTCCGGTGAGGAGAGGCGTGCTCGCGGCCGGCGCCGCGCGGCGGCGAGGGCTCGCCGTTCGCCCTGAAGTCGTGCGGCAGAGTCTGGTACGGTGAGTGCTGGCCGTGCGGCGGGTGGGGCGCCCCAGGCGAGCCAGTGGGACTGGCGGGCGGCCGCAGCGCCCCCGGTGAGTGGCGCCCGCCGGCAGCCTCACCGCCGGGGTAGCGGTCGGAGGAGAAGCCGTAGCGACTGTCACCGCCGTGCGAGTGGCGATGGCCCGCCGACCGAGGCGGCTCCTGTCACCAGCGGGAGGTGAGATGCGTCAGACACGATCGAATGATCGGTGGCAAGGTCCCACATCGGCAGATACTGTCCGCCAAATGGCGTGAGATTCTGTCAGATACCGCCAGATAACCCTAGACACCATCAGACATCTTTAGAGAACAAGTTTCGGGACATTTCGGGACATGCTCGGGACGGACAATATATCATAACTGCCAATGCCTTAACCATTTGAACAAAACCCAAACTCACCAACCCACCTCACCAACCAAGGCAACCACCTCTCATACAACCAACCAACCAAGGCAACCAAGGCATCAATCAACCAAGGCAACCACCCTCTAGACAGAGGCAGTCCTGGTACCCGCCCGCCCTCAACACCCACCCGCCCACTTCCTCTGCCCCTCCTGACAGCCGAAGCAGTCCGCAGTCCTTGCTGACCTGGTGCGGAGTGTAGGGCGGAGGACCAGCGAGCGCGGCCAGCGGCGGCGGCAGCTCGTCGGCGACCAGGCTCGGGTCGGACGAACTCCGCAGCAGGTGAGGATCAGAGCCGGCTGAAGACACCGCCTGACCTCGGCCCGACTCGCCACCCTCCGGCTCCGACTCCGGAGACGAGGCGTACGACAGCCGGGACGTCATCGGGAACAGGAAGTCGTCCGAGAACGCCTCGCCCGGCTGTGGTGAAGTGCGATGAGAGAGGGGGACGGAGAGAGGGCAGGGGGTGCGGGAGATGGTGAGAGGTGACACAGACGGACAGCAGACGCCGGGATCACGGCTGAACATAGGGACAGGCAGGTGCTGCACATGTAGATGCACTGACTTTTAAGTCGACAGGTGGACACACATGGATTTTATCGCTTACCTGACGAGTGGGAACTGACAAACGAAATTTATAACTGCTAATAATTCATATGCATGACGGCTAATGTGTATAAATCATTTCGTATTTTTGGGTTAAACCAAATATTCGTAATGTCGAAATAATCGTATTCAAATTCACGCACCATCTACAATGCATTATAAACCATTGTTCTTTGTAACTTCTTAAAATACATGACATTTATTTTCTTAAAGAGAAATGACCACGTCTCACTTCAAACAATCAGTTTTAGGTTCCTTTTCACCACAAGTAACCTGTCGAGTTGCCCGGCTATATGCAGAGTGTCGCAGTAGGAAATAAGGATGATTATCTCGAAGTTCAAACCGGCCTTTCATCTCTAAACATCAAATGTGTTGGACTACCCACTACGATTACAGTGAGTAGAAATAATACAAGCCGGTTTATATATGTTGTTCCCTTGATAATACTACTTTCACGCTATATTGATATACATCACTGGTTTCATTTGAAGTTACGACTGGCTACCGTAAAAAGTAAAATATATAAATGTTAACAGACATGCAATTAAAACGACACGCAACGGCCAGAGCAACAGGTACTAGCAACAGTAACAAGTAAGCACATTCATCGACTTTGCACACGAACGTGACACAAAAAAGAGCATGCAAATACTCGCTGCGCAGAGCACAGAGAGTCAAATGATTTGCATGGTGACGGCCCAGCAGAATCTTTCAGCGTTAGGCAAAGCACCATGCAAAAACGCCGCAGTATACTACATAACCTTGACTCAAGCAGCAGTGACTAGATATAGACCGATTCGGACTCAAATGTGCGGTCATGCATGCGAGGCGCCAGGTCATGGGGCACGTGCGAGGTCGAGGGCGGAGGCGGGGGCGGCGGTGGAGGCGGGGGTGGGGGCGGGGGCGGGGGTGGCAGAGGCTGTGCGCGGTACACAGGAAGTGGGCGGAGGCCCGCGTCCAGCTCCTCTATAACCGTGTCATAGTGAGACATTGGCGGCGGTGGTGGCGGGACTGGCGGAGGGGGATCGTACGGATCGTCAGGGTCGTACGGATCGTCACGATCGTACGGATCATCACGGTCGTAGGGGTCGGGCTCGGCCATTGGCGGCGGTGGCCGGGAAGGAGCAGCGTTGGGCGGTGGCGGCCGGGAGGGTGCGCCGTTGGGAGGTTGATGACGGGAATTGGCAGCGTTGGGAGGTTGATGTCGGGAATTGGCAGCGTTGGTAGGTTGATGGCGGGAAGGGGCAGTGTTGGAAGGTTGATGACGGGAAGGTTCAGCGCTGGAAGGTGGATGGCGGGAAGGTTCAGTGTTGGGATGCGACGGGCGGGAATGTGCAGCGTTGGGAGACGGATGGCGGGAAGGGGCTGCGTTGGGAGGCGAATGGTTGGAGGTCGCAGAGTTCGGAGTGGTGTTGGAGGTTGCAGAGTTCGGAGCCTCCAGGAACGGATCACCAGAGCTGGGCAGTAAGAAGATGTCGGAGCACATCTCTATCGGCTGAAACGGCAGACAGAGTCGTGGTTGGAGTGGACTGCCTGTTTGCTCTTTTATTCTTAAAACAGTAATGTAGCAAAATATAGATCGGTATGATATGTAGGACCACCACCAAACATGCGACTGGGTCAAGGGAAGATATAAAACTACGCAATATTAAATTTACTAATTAATCCCTGTATCTGTACTGAATTTACAAGCATGCAACATCAGGCATTAAGAAAGATGACGCCGCTAAAGCAGCATAGTTGTTTAAAGCTAAAGCAGCACCAGTAGTTCCATAAGCGTCTTTATCACAAAAATCCCACCACCGAATCTTCTGGGGCAACCGAAAGAATTCTGTCTGCGTTCCACCCACCACCATCAGAAGAGCCACCACCCGTCCGCGAACTGATACCTTGGTCTCGGACATCCAGATGGGCATGTTCTGCTGCTTCTCTATCAGCTCCTTGACCTTCCTGTACCAGGAGTCGGCGTCCGTCAGCGTGATGGTGGCTGTGAAGAGGTGTGACCACAGCTTCTCCAGCTTCAGGCACTGCTCGTAGATCTTCTTGCTGGACTTGTGCTGTGGCCTGCGGAGCACATCGGTGGTGAGGTAAAGTGGTAGATAAAAATTAACGTGATGTAACATTGTGTAAGAGTTCGATATAAATATTTTAGCGATGGTTGATTTTAAACACTGAGATTATGTCACCAGACGCGAGGCCTGAAGAACTATTTGAGTTGAGACCTATATAAACTGTATCTCTCTGTCTGTAAGGCTGTAAGGCTGTAAGCTTGTAACTTGTAGGTAAGCAAGTGGTGACTGGTGACAGAGAAGGTACAATGAATGCACGATGGTCTGTCAAACTTAAACACATGCTAGACAGTGATGTGGTAAGAACACAAGCTCGCGTGAAGTATGATTGAACCCACTCTACTTTCAACCCTTACATCATTCCTCGCATGAGTGACGATGTGATAGCAAATACTTATGTCTACAAAATGGTCAGCTTGACACGTAAATCAGATGTTTGTGACATATTTCGCTGACAGGCTATGTTCACTCGACAGGTGATACAGTCAGGACCTAACACTATGACGCCTGCTATCTTGCACTATTAGCGACTTATCAGATGAAGGAAAACAGTAGCATGCTACACATCTGATATCGACATGCAGGCAGAGCGGGGAAAGTTACGCGATGCGGAGGTATTCGGGACGAATAGCATCGTATGCTGGAATCTGCGAACAATGCAGTCCATTGACACGAAAATTAAGCCGGGAACTGAAAATCCATTCGGACACCCATGGCATTTCCTCCTTTTAAACCACGGAAAAACACACCAACACACGCACCGCAGCCTCTGCACTGAAAAATAGACACTCGTACGGAGAATGGCGCACCGTCAAAAGGTGTGCCCCAGAGTTTTGCAGCTCCTCCTTATGGTATCGAACACTAAAAAACGGTGTAAAAAAGAATCGGACTCTACAAAATGGTGTTTTATGGAACCAGCGCAGGAGTCTGACACCTTTCTCAAGGAGACTCCTGACTCCTTCAAGAGAATCACGACTATATTGTAGGAGTCAGTACTCGCATTGAGAAGGAGTCAGACACCATTTTGTAAAGTCTGTCTCCTTTTTTACAATCTTTGCTTTAGTGTTAGATACCATAAGGTGTTGCAAAACACCCCTTTGTGGCAGACTTTTTTACGGTCTTACTGGTGTTAATTTTGTAGCAGTGAGCCATCACAATGGCAACGCTTGCTAGTCAATGGAAGCGATGTCATCTTCGTCCACGAGCGTTCGAACCACGACTGCCTCTTTTCCAGCCTCTACAACCTCTACACCTGCCCCAGCCCAGTCAGACTCTCCCTGGAACGACTCCAGCCCAGTCAGACTCTCCCTGGGACGACTCCAGCGAACCTGACGCGACTCAGAGCAGCCACACCAGAGTCGTGTCCACGCAGTCTCACTCACTTCTCAGCCGCCCGGGTGGTGGCGCGGACCTCCTTGATGACGTGTTTACTCTCCGCCCTGAGGAAGACCACTATCGGGTACAGCTGGGCGTAGTTGAGACGATCGACGGCGTTCGGCGTGACGTCCAGCAGCGCGTGACGGCCCTGCTCGACCAGGCTGCGGATCGAACTCAGGCGGATGATCCCCAAACTCTTCGACTTGGATTCGGCACCTGGGTCCAACTCTGAGGGAGGAGAGAGACGGCGGCACGGGGTTCGTCGTTAGAAAGGGCATGGCACGAGGTGTAGTGCTAGATACCGGATCCTGCACAACTGATAGGTATAGACACCAACATATCACTGCGACGTCTCCGACAAGCTCGGCAGAGAGTGTGGTCCATATACCACGCATGTGCTTATTAATTTCATGATCACCCGAGGGGTATCAGCTGTTAAATTGTTTCGAAATAACGCTATTTAAGATACAGCGGATACCGCCAGCATCGGCAATCTGCATGCATCAGCGTATCTGAGTAAGCATTATATAATATATGCATGTCGGAAACGCTGACACGCTGCATAGCCATAGCCGGATATCTCTCTAAGAGCCCTCTAACAGCATCCTACAGCAGCCCACCCCGACCAGAACACACGCCACACACCCAGTACACCAAACCTCCCTCCATCCTGCCCTCACTCCTCGTCCCCCGTCACTCACGTGGGGCAGCCAGCCGGTCCGGCATGTCCTTGAGCAGCTGTTCCCGTGCCACATCCGCCACGGCTCCGAACAGCACCAGCGGTCTGACGAAGCCGGCCTGGCGCAGCACCACCCGCTCGTAGGCCGGGAACTTGGACACTGAGTCGGAGAACACCAGGTCCTCCCAGTGGTCCTTCCCGAGCGACTTGGAGCGTCGCTGGCGTCGCTTGCGGCTGAAGAGCCGGTTGCGCGTCTCGCTGAACGTGTGCTCCTTCTTGGCGGCGTTGAACTGGGCAGTGGCCAGCTCCTCGGCGCGCGCCTTGTTCGGGATGACGCCCTTCTGGGTGGCCTCGTTGTTACGGCCTGGAGGTGGAGGGAGGCGGTCAGAGCTGTCCGATAGGCCTGAGGATAGGTGTTGGGACTTGGATGCGACTCAGCATACAGGTGACCTCTGGTCGCACCGAACATGGTAGAAGCGTCATAAACCGTACTGCATTTGTTAAGCAAACAGACCACAAAACAGTTTCGTAGAAGGCATGTATGTGAATGTGGAATAAGGGGTACTCACCGATTCTATGCACTTGCCACCCACCAACCACGCCCAGATTGAGCGTGTCGACCACGTGAAATATATCTCCCTTCCGGAAGCTCAGTTCGTTCTTATCCGCTTGCTCATAGTTGAAATGTGTTCTGAAACCGCCAGGAGACGTCAGACCTGATAAGATGCGTCACAGAAACACTGATCATGAACCGTAAAGTGAAAAGTACAACTTGGTTGCATCGAGTTCGAGAGAGACATCGATGCACAATGACCATAACTAGATGAAACAAGAGGCGGTTAAATAATCAAAATAGCAGGAAACGTGCATTGATGTTTCACAAATAAGTCTGACCACTCGCGTCTCGCATGCTAGTGATACATATAACTGACATATTTTTAGTTGCATAAAGGTGAAGCAATGAGAATATCCGAAAATGTGACACCTGAATAGTCTGAACTGTCGCTCATTCTATCAGCGCTACCCGTTGGCACCGGCGCTGATTGACACCGATGCAACACATTCATTTATGTTTAATAAACTTGATGATGATGATGATTATGATGATGATGTGAACGCCTACCTAATATAGAACGAGTCTCCCTGTTGCGCGGCTACCAGCTGGTCGAACTCTGCCTTCTTGTACTGCACGATCAGGTCGATCTGGTCCTGCAGACTAAGCAGGAACAGCACGGCCTCCTCCCGCGTCACCCCCTTCATCTCCATCCCGTTCACCTGGTGATCCCACAACGTTCAGTCAACCGTGCGCCAACTACGGCGTCATGAGCTCGACAGGCTCTCCTGACAGGTCATCAGTGCTTCTCAACAGATGGAGTGCAGTGCAAACATTCAGCACAGGATGGAATCAGAGGAATACGATTCTCCGTAGTATTTAGCGAACCGAGCTGAGCGTTCAAAGTTGTTGCTTAACGCCTAACAGAACAGAAATGATGCATTCGAGTAGACCGTAATACCTACTATCACCGCTACCTGTGTTAACAAGACGTGGAGTCTGACTCGAAGCTAAAGGAATTTGTCATCTGTCAACATCACAATAAAAATTATGAGGATGGACAGGAAATTCTGAGCGGGTTTGTACAGGATTAGCGGAAAGTTGTCGCGTTTCCTGGACACGCACGACAGCAAATCGTGCATTGACCGTCGGAGGTGGACGTTTCCGTGACCCAGCCTATAGTATGAAACAATGCTGATGAGTGTCGTGACATGACATGACATAAAATAGCGATGGATGGATACGGCAAAGACGGTGGTGACAAATAGGACACGAAGACCATTTTATTACACATGCTTTGATGCCTTCTGTCAATCGAATTGACCATCCCATTGTATAACTACCTACTGCTTTGACACTTCCATAGCATGAACTATCTGCAATTTTTATTCATTGTCTCTCTTTAAAGGAATGTTTCACTTCTCGAAAGTTTCCAATTGTACGCCGCTTGTGGTGCAAATATGAAGTAATTGCTGCCGAACACGATTCTGACATTTGTTTTCACAAACAGTGCTCAATTTTCATGAAAAACTAAGTTTTAGTATTTGGGGCTGAATAACGTCATATGAAGGAATTTGGAAAATATAAAAAACTTCAACGCTGGCACATATGTATGACTAGTGCTACTAATGGCTAATGTATATGCCAAATGTAAACAAGTCTACTTCATTCAACGATTTGATAAAAAAGGATGACGTACATTCGGCTTTAGAGGCTACGCCTTATATCACTAGGGCCTTATATTTTGCAGATGTCAAAACAAACTCAAATTTACTTTCGATATATCCTCTGTGGGTGTTTTAACTTCTAGCAATACTTAATTTCAATGGAAATCCAACACTTGGCCATCTCAACTCAAATCTTATGTTAATGTGAAACATTCCCTTTAACCTGGATACAGCGCTTGGCTCTCATGGGGAGCTTGCAGAAAACGACATCAAGGTAGCGAGAAAAGTGTGGGGGATGGCAGCGGGAAAGTCAACCTCGTTCACTGATGATCACTTGGTCTGTCTGGATGGAGACCACAAAGAGAAAGAACCCGAAAAGGAGACAGATGACACAGATACAAGAACACGTTTACGGAATGCACATATCACAGCTATGTATCTGGATTGGAATCCAATTCCCTGCAAAACACCACTATATCTGTCGGAGAATGAACGGAGTACACTGTACACACCTTCATGATCTTATCTCCGGGTTGGAGGCCTTGGACGGCGGCCGGCGATCCGGCCTGCACCGCCATCACGTAGATGCCCGTCTTGTTGCCGCCCGTCAGTCGGATGCCAACCGAGCCTTCCTTCTGGAAACTGACGAACCGCGGGTCCGGCCTGTGGGCACGTCAGAGGACCAGTCAGATGTGGCGTACTGTTCTACACGCCGGGGAGGGTCAGACGTACGGTCACACTGCCCGCCGCCCGCCCGCATATTTCCCAAAAGTTTACAGCTGGCGGTAATAGCAACCACTTAGAGAGACAAAGTCAGCCAATAATATTGATATTGCTTTGATTTTTTTTCGGAGGGCATCGTTCATACTTGATTCTCTTATATATCTTCCAGCTTTTGAATATGTTTGAAAAGTTTGATTTTTGGAAATTGTTTTGAAAATAATTTTTGTCTTCCCAAAATGACAATTTTCAAATATATTTTATAAACGGAAGATATATTGGAGAACGAAGTATGGACGATGACTCCCCGAAAAACCAAAGCAATACCTTTATTTTTGACTGACTTATGTCTCTCTAAGTGGCTGCTATTACCACCAGCTGTATACACTTGGAAAATATGCCGCCCGGCCATACCATCCGGAGAATGCTACTGAGAGCGCCAGAAGGTCCCGGCTGCAGCCACCGGATGACGTAAATGGCGACCTTGTCCTGTCTCAACAACACGGCGCGTTTAAAGGTTACGTGCAAATGATCCCTGTTGTTGAGACAAGCCAAGGGTCGTAAATTGAGTAGTGAGCTATAAAACTGCTACAGGTACGCGGTGAACGGCTAGGTTTGGAGATCTTTAACATATTGCGTAAGGTATGAATGAATCGGTGATTTCTTCCGCTGGTGAGATGACCAAATCAAAGAGAATCAATCAACGAATGCACCATCCGAAAGTCCGTGCATCTGTGGCATGCCACCCAGATACTCACGCTGGTCCTTTTGATTTGGGCGACTGCTGGTCGTAACTGGACTGTCGCCGGGAGTCGTAGAAATCTGCAAAGAAATGTCACGTCGACGCATTACATTTAAATCAGTCTGCTTGTTTAATGGGGATTTAGGGTGTGGCGACACCTTTGGTCAATTTGCGCCCACATTTAAATCAGTTAAATCGGATGACAGTTCACGGTGTCGTTGACATTGACAAAGTTCATCCGTCATTGAAAAATCCAGACAACGGAGCTCCACAGACAGGTACCTCAAGCGCAGAAAGCAGCGTTTGATCAACGCATGACACATATCTAATTGCAGGAATCTAATATATCTATATACATCTATCTAAATTATCAATATATAACTGCTGAAATAGGTGACCAGCACTGAAATTAGGGAAGAAGAAGCAGCGTTGGCCGTGCCTGCCGCAGCAGTTATTCTTACCGGGGCCGTGCGGCAGCTGGGAGCCGTGCGGGTGCTGGGAGCCGTTCACACCGTTCGTCATTGGACCGTCCACTGGAAAGCCAGACACGGGAGCGGTCACTATCTGACACACACACACACACACAGACACAGACACAGACACAGACACAGACACAGACGCAGACGCAGACGCAGACGCAGACGCAGACGCAGACGCAGACTGCAGACGCAGACCTAGAGCAGACCGCAGACGCAGACGCAGGACGCAGACGCAGACGCACGCAGACGCAGACGCAAGACGCAGACGCAGACGCAGACGCAGACGCAGACGCGAACAAGCAGACCAGACGCAGACGCAGACGCAGATCGCAGACGCAGACGCAGACGCAGACGCAGACGCAGACGCAGACGCAGACGCAGACGCAGACGCAGACGCAGACACACACACACACACACACACACACACACACACACACATACACACGACTCGCATCGACTGTGAGCGGTCAGGCGTTAGCGGTGAACGCATAATAGCAACGAAAACAGACGGTCCAAACAAATCAAATGTTAGATCACACAACGGCGCCTCCACGACTCTCACCGGACCGCACCGATAGCATTAACTTTGCATCCTCACGAATGCACACCGTTTCCAGATATCTTACAAAATAAGCATCATCGAATGCCGCTGACACGTCTGTTGTATCTAAAGCGCTGTTCACCTGAGTCGCGGGGCAGTGGTGGCCGCGGGGGCGGTGGTTCGTCCTGGTTGGGGTGGCCGTGCAGGAGAGGGGTGTCCTGGTGGCCGTGCAGAAGAGGGGTGGCCGGCTGGTCCAGCTGGCTCAGCGAGATATCCATCAGGGGGCCGCGGGAGCGACCGTTCTGCCTGTGAGAAACCGAGGCAGGAGCGTCCGTCACAACGCTGCTCTGGGAATGGTGATGTGTTTTGAAGATTCTGAGCTGCCATGGCAGCAGCAGTTACAAGGACTAGGGAGTGCGTCTACTGACATCGATTATTTGGTGTTTTGACACTGGTTTGGTTTATAGAACATAATTGTATTAAACGAACCATGCGTTTCATTTCTTAAGATTCACACTAGTTGCTGAGATATTCCAAAGACCCCTGCAGGAACTGGCTGGTAGCAAAAAGTTGTCGGATAGACCCCAGAGAACTTATCACTACTTTTTCAATGACATATTGTTGCAGAGCAATACAATTTTATAGACGCTCACAACATAATTATTGGTCGCCGTCACAACTTCCCGGACGATTTAGCAGACTTCAGAAACGCAGATGGGTCACACGGCGCAGTCTATAAACCACTGCAGGCATAGTAGAAGTCACACGGCCAGCTATCACCACTGCAGGCTATAGTAGAAAAGTCAGACGGCACAGTCTATCAAACCACTGCAGCTATAGTAGAAAGTCAGACGGCGCAGTCTATATAAACCACTGCAAGGCTATAGCCAAGAAAAGTCAGACGGCGTGCAGTCTAATAAACCACTGCAGGCTATAGTAGAAAGTCAGAACGGCGCAGTCTATAACCCACTGCGAGGCTATACGTAAAGAAAGTCAGACGGCCGTCTATCACCATGCAGTTCTATAGTAGAAAGCAGACGGTCAGTCCTATAAACGACTGCAGCTATAGTAAAAGCTCAGACGGCGCAGTCTATAAAACCACGCAGGTCTATAGTAGAAGTCCAGACGGCGTAGTCGCTTAAACCACTGCAGGCTATAGTAGAAAGGTCAGACGGCACAGTCTATAAACAACTGCAAGCTCTATAGTATGAAAGTCAGACGGCGGTAGTCTTAAACCACTGGCAGGCTATAGTAAAGTCAGACGGTGCAGTCTATAACCACTGCAGGCTATAGCAGAAAGTCGACGGGTGCAGTCTTATAAACCAATGCGCTATAGTAGAAAAGTCAGGACGGCGCAGTCTATAAACCACTGCAGGCTATAGTAGGACAGTCAGCGCGCAGTCTATCAACCACTGCAGGCTATAGTAGAAAGTGCAGACGGTGCAGTCGTAAATAAACACACTGCGGCTATAGTAGAAAGTCAGACGGCGCAGTCTATAAACCACTGCAGGCTATAGTAGAAAGTCAGACGGCGTAGTCTGTAAACCACTGCAGGCTATAGTAGAAAGTCAGACGGCACAGTCTATAAACAACTGCAGGCTATAGTAGAAAGTCAGACGGCGTAGTCTGTAAACCACTGCAGGCTATAGTAGAAAGTCAGACGGTGCAGTCTATAAACCACTGCAGGCTATAGCAGAAAGTCAGACGGTGCATGTCTATAAACCGACTGCAGCTATAGTAGAAAAGTCAGACGGTGCAGTCTAATATCCACCACATGCAGCATATAGTAGAAAGTCAGACGGCGCAGTCTAACCGACACAGACTAGTGGACAGTCCAGACGCACAGTCTAACCATCAGCGCTAATGGAAAGTTCCACGACGGCAAAACAGTCTAACCAATTCAGGTTAGTGGAAGTCAGAACGGCACAGTCTAACCATCAGCTAAGTGGAAAGTCAGCACGGCAACAAGTCTAATCATCAGGCTAAGTGGAAAAAGTCACACGGCACAGTCTAACCACCAGACTAGTGTAAAGTCAGACGGCACAGTCTAACCACCAGGTTAGTGGAAAGTCAGACGGCACAGTCTAACCATCCAGGCTAGTGGAAAGTCACACGGCACAGTCTAACCACCAGACTGGAAAGTCACACGGCACAGTCTAACCACCAGGCTAGTGGAAAGCGGCATGGCACAGACACAGTCTAAGCAGTAAGCACCAGTCTAGTGGAAAAGGCTTGCCATTACTAGAAGCATTGGTGTTATTAAAATATTGATAACAATGTGCCAGCATATCTTTAGGGCGGGCCAATAGCATTTCCAAAAAAATAGCTCGTGAGCGCTGAAAGCAGCAGCCGAACAGAATCGCGACGGCCATACCTATTTTCTACTGTTTGTTAACATTGTTCGCATCGATTGTTTACTGTCTTAGGTGCGCCATTTTACATAACATCTTTTTATCCTATGAATTACATATTTCGATATAGCGGCGATCGTCTTATCGATATCGAAACAAAAAATAAACAAAACAAATTATAAGTGAAAATTCTACTTAAGGGCTTCAGATGTGAGTTTCAACGTATCCAGCAATCAAAACAACAAACAACGGGCTACTTACTGTAATAGCAATATTTTGTACATACCAAAACAGTAGACACACTCCCATTTTTGCAAATTACTTCTACAGAAATAGCTGGTGCATTTTTGCGCATCAAGTGTTTATAGTAGGACTGTGATTTTTTAGAGGAAGCACCAATATGCTAACAAACTCAAGTAAACCTTGAAAGACACATGTGATTGTGCATCATGACTTTGTCCTGTACAACACGGCTATAGGTATTCAACGAACCAACAAGAGAGACTTCAATGCAAACACATGTCAATAGCACTCAGCGCTGTTCATTAACGACACCTCCGGTAGTCCTGACCCTTTGCTGACTATTCATGACGTGGATGCGTCCTCACCTGACTAGGTTGTTCTTGTCGTCGGGGTGTCGGCCGGCCTGAGGTCCTCCCCTGTACTCCCTGTCGCCTCGGTCGCCGCGGGTCGGCGGCTGCACGTACAGGTTCTGAGTGGCTCCGTAGCTGGGCCGCGCGTCCGCCGGAGACCGACCCACCGCCGCGGACGGACTCTCTGCAACACAACGGCGCAGTAGCGTAGGAACGTGACGAAAAGTGAGGGGGCCAGCGAAACTTCGATCTCGTCTTGAGGGGAACTCCAATCCCTCTATACAGGAATTTTCTATGCAAATTTGAGCTCCTTTTGTTCTTCGCGAAATCGATGCTCATTTCAACTTTTTTAAACGAAGTAAAATGTTGATCTTTAGCACCCAAAATTTGCAAAAAGTGAGGGGGCCATGGCCCCCACGGCCCCCCGCGTTCCTACGCCTATGCAACGGCGTGCTAATGAGTCGCGGCCGTTAGAAAAGCTGAGGCCGCTGAGCAGCCAAGACCCCCCGATTCACCGAGAGGACGGCTATGCGATTGCTGATGCAAGCCCAGCTGATCTCATGCAGTCTGTTATCTGCTGTAGCATTGTCTGCAGACGCTAGCGTTTCTCATAAGGCTAGAGCAGCATGTAGCGGCATTCCAGCGCGGTCAGACTGTCGGTCAGCATTGCTATGCTTCGATCGACGGACCGAACCCGTGTTCCCCTGCCGTCTTGTCACCATTCATGCCTCGTCTCCGAAGCCACCGCCTCGCCTTCGAAGCCAGAGGCGCTGCTCACCTTTGCCGTCCAGGCCGACTGCGCTGGGCTCCCGCCTGACGGTGAGACTGAGACGCTCCCGGGCCGCGTCCAGGATCTTCTTGGCATCCTTGAGCGTCATGTTGTCGGCGGGGAGGTGGTTGATCCGCAGCACCACGTCGCCCTCCTGAAGTGTGACGTCACGCTCTGCGATCGACGGGCGGCTGGTGATCTCCTTCACGTACAGCTGGCAGCCGAGGACGATACCGAAGTCTGCCGGAACAGGTAGAACGTTAGGGCACGTGTTAACATGGTACAGCTGGCAGCCGAGAACGATATCGAAGTCTGCCGGAACAGGTAGAACGTTAGGGCACGTGTCAACCTGGTACAGCTGGCAGCCGAGGACGATACCGAAGTCTGTCTGAACAGGTTGACAACTCAGAGAACATGTTTACTGACCAGGGCTAATAGAGAATACTACTGGCAACGTACAGACGAGCACAATACCCAATGGCCTGTTCCCGTCGCGCCTCTAACCGCCTCTAACCTCCTCAAAGTTGCTCCAACTGCAACTGCTCTGTGTTCAAGAATACGACAGGACCAAGTGGGAGCAACTTTGAGGAGGATAGAGGTGCGACGTGAACAGGCCCTAAGTGTACCGGAGAGGTAGACCGTAAAGCTCAAGGCAATATAAATAAGGTGAGGGCGTCTGAGCTCGGTCACATGGCCGATTCGGCGCACGAAGCGCTTGTGGCGGAAGGCGACTTTCAGTTGTTTGGCGTCCATCGCGTTTTCGTCGCAATGGGAAACAGATGGTTAATCTGAGCATTTTTTATTAAATGATTTTGTATTACTTTATCTGGCCATTTTCCAAAGAGACGCATTAATATCATGAACATACTATTTGGGTTTTTATGGTGGTAAATATTTATTGTTATAATTTAATTGATAATTAACAACAGTTTCAATGGAAGCGAAATCCTGGGTCCAAAGTCACGTGACTGACGCCCAACACCTGTATAGTAAAGCTATGCACTCCACATAGTACTGAACGCCATTTACGGAATGCACAAAACAAGAAGATAAATCTGCAATACGGGTCAACGGGAACCTACCGAACCGGCATTCACCGTAACATAACTCAATAAATTACCAACGGAGTACTAGCTGAGGCATGTCACTGCCGCCACTGCGACTCAGTGTTCATGGCCGTTACCGTGCCCGAGGCCGGAGTTGGTCAAACGAAACATTATTCCTTTAGGCCGAGGCCCATGAATTACACACGGGTCTGTGATATTTATAGTCATTGGTTAGATAAATTTATGCTGATTCGCGAAGCCTAGTTTCGAGCACATTTCTCCGAAACTTCTCAACATGGGACAACGGTCTGTACAACTACCGACGTTGCACATTTTGAACGGAACATCAGCTCATCACGAACCACTCAGTCACTCAACTCAGACGAAAACTCTTCAACAAAGCCGGAAAACCCCAAAATCAGTAAGCCCTCCAACAGGCTGTAATGAAGGCGTAACAAATGGCGACACATCACGACATGAGAGGCATCGTCTGTCGCCGGGGACTGAGTCCTCCTGGGCAGCGCAGGGCGGCACGCCCCGCCGCCACGTGCCACGTGCTCATACCGGGAACGATCGGATCCGCAGCCGCATTCCTCGGGGTCGCCACGTAACTGGCCGTTCACACGCGAGGCCGTCCTCTGCGTGACAGACGACGTCCGAGCCGCCCGCGCGTCTCGACGCCGAGATCGGGCGGCATGGAGGAGCGCCGAGTTCGAGGACGACGCACGGCTGGTCCCTCCGCGTCATACACGTGCTCTGTAGGAGTCTAACCAGGACCGGGGGAGGAGCCGCGGCCTCATGGCCAGTCTGCAGCTCGGGTGTAGTACGGGAGAGCAGCGCCGCGGCGCGTCTGCCGGCGGTATGTATGTATCGGCCGGTCTACAGCCACCAGCCGCTGCTCTCCCCAGCCCAGCGACGGTCGAACGGAACCGGTCTGACTTCCGGCGGCTGGGGGAGAGCAGGGGGGGTCTCCGTGAGGCCGCCCGGAGCGGTCATGGCCGCTACTGGCCTGGCCCCGGCCCAGATTCCGGCGGCGGCGGCGGCGACGGCGCCGCCGCCGCCGCCACCGCCGCCGCTCGACCAGGGGTCGACCGAGGCCCTGCCCTGCCCGGGACTGGCCGGCGAGTGGACCGGCGGCGTGGTGGGCCAGACGAGCTCGCTGGTCGGTCGCGCTCGAGCCGCGGAGACTGGCCGGCTGCCAAACCAGCCTGCTGTTCCTCAATGACAGTGGACCGATAGTGGTCCGTCACGGCGGCGAGCAGGTATTTCCAGCGGCGGTCAGCCCGCGCGGGTCACCATAGCGGTGCCGCGGCGCCGGTCCGCCGCCGGCCGTGGCACCCACGTCCTCCACAAACCGCCGTGACACTCCCACGACAAGCTGCGCACAGTCGTAACCGGCTCGGGTGGAACGGAACGGCTGGTTCTCGTACGGTCACGGTCCGTGTACTGAGCATGACACGGAATAGTCACAGCCCGCGACTATTCCGCGGCATTTGTCTACCTGAGGCCAGGCTGCAGGTCTATTAACGTGCACCAACTAGCTGAGTGTACGTGGTCTCCTAGTTCCTACTGCCCTGCCTTCGGAGGAACTTCGTGACAGGACCAAGGGTCACGTCTCTGAACTCTATGGGGCGCCTGCCCCTGTCCTGACCATGGCACTAATCTAACACGAATCTAGGGGCTTGTTCCCGGCACGCCTCTAACCGCCTCAAACCTCCTCTAAGCTGCTCCAAACTGCTCTGTGTTATAGAATACGACTGGACCAAGTGGGAGCGACTTGGAGAAGGCTAGAGGTGCGACAGGAACAGGCCCTAGGTTTCAAATTCTGAGACCGACCAGTTAGCGACCTATGGCAGCGTTTGGCCGGGCGGGGCTCACCTCCACTCCTTCCCTCTCCCCTCCGGCGGACATATCGAGGGTAGCCTGCTATTACGCTACCCGCACACGTGACAGCCGACAGGTAAAAACGAAAAACGTTCGACGTGCCTCCCTCCCCCGGCCACGACGACAGGGGACGGCGAGCGCCGCCTCACCCACACCCATATCACTGCAGTGACAGTACCGACCGGCCAGCACTCAACCGCACCGCTACAGACCACTCGGCGCTCATAAGGCGGGCTTAGCTGCAGGAATGTTTACAATACAGGAGGAATGTTAATCCGATCCGGTGCGGTACGGTAGGAAACAGGCTGGCACGTCCGCTAGAGAGCCACTAACTGTGTGACACAGTTATGAATTCGGGAACCGTTCCGAAGCGGGAGGAACAAACAGAATGTAATTTGACTGCCAATCAAGTATCGCTTATAGCGGGATGTATCAGCCTCAGGTGTAGGATTTCTCTTATTCGATTCACAGGATCTAACAAGTGAGATGATCATCTCTCCCGCTGCTGATGATAATCTTTCCCTCTGATATTGGCTTGTTAGTCGCTGTATGATAGGGGATTGCTGAGTTATACACTCGATGACAGCCTATCAAAAATGAGCGATGCGATAATTTAGAGCTAAATAACTTGGGGCATCGAGTCTTGCAAAACCTTTCGCAATGTTAGGTATTTGATGTTGCACAGTCTGCTTCATTTTTTTCAGTCTTGTTTTAAATTAGTCGTGGCTACTAGACTAGAGGTAAAAAATAAACGGAATTTACTGCACGATAATGGAAATTGTGAAATTAATTCTGCGAAATTAGTCGATCATAATATCATTTGCGGTCTTCGAAGCTTTCCATAAATGCATACGTTCTGCGTAATAATTGTCATGACATGAACTCAAAGTTCTGCAATCGTTTTAAGCTTGTTGTTTATTTTCTCGCTTTCGATTGTCGAAGCCTTTCACTTGTAAATCATCTCCCTCTACAGGAACGGATTCACAGTCCCCTATCCCCACGTGTTTCGATATATATATATATATATTTAATCACTCTCGGAACACACAATTCGAATTACCGAGGAACCCCTGGCCCTCTCCTCTCAGCTTCAGGTTAACTCTACTCTTCGTTCTCGGTCTACACGTCAGGACGCCGATCTGGCGCTTCCGCGCGCGAGGACCTGGGCCGGGAAGCGGCGCCTCTTTTTTAACATTGTACAGCAGTACAACAGGCTGCCGCCAGAGGCCCGTCTTCTGCCACTGAGAGCTTTTAAACGGGTGGTACATGACCTCTTAGCAGTATGATGTGAGTTAGTTAGTTAGTTAGTTAGTTTGTATTGTGTATATCTCAGCGAGTGTCAGATTTATGTATGTTTGTGTTTGCGTGCTTGTGTGGGAGTTTGTGAATGAGCGGATTTGTCTTTGCTTTTATTTTTCTTGTATCTTATTGTGTGCAATTGCTGAGTGTCTTTTTAACATGTCTTCATTTATAATAATACGACAACGAACACTCGAAATAGCCAGTGAAACATTGTAGTGTTTTAATTGTCAAATATCAAATACACGATGTTTGTAACATGAAGCTCCGACGCCCCAGAACCAACAGAAGAAGAGCTTTCGGTGGCTCACCACTATGTGACCGCATTAAAATAGCCGCACAGGGTCGTTGAGCCGACTTTAATAAAGCCCGCCTCATACGACCGGAGCAGGAAATCGTCAGTAATCTGGACAGCAGAGCTCCGCCGCACGAGCTCTCGTAAGTCGCCGGCCGACTACGGACGGGACCGGTTAGTGCCGAGCGGCTGACCACCTGCTGTTTTCAGCTGAATCACAGTTGAGTCAGACGCCTCTGTGACGAACGTTGACCTGAGTCACATCTTCGGAAGCGTCAGGGATAGTTGTGAGCTATCGTAGAGTGAGAACGTCACACAAATTAAAGATACATGGTTATTTGCTTTTTTGGTTTACAGCTAAGCTAGTCCTCTCCCGATATTCACTTTTCTTGAACAACCTGTTCATTTAGATGTTAGATGAATATCACAATTTGTGCCTTCTTGCATCACGTACTGAGCAATTTTCACTGCCTATTCAAACATCTCAGTTTGCTCGACAGCAATGCAATTCCATTAAACTCGCGCCGTAATCCGAGGACGGACGCCAGACAAATGCAGAAATCGCCTTTTTAATCTAGCTGAGACGACCACGTAAAGTAACGGAGCACATTCATTAGACCTGCTGACAGTATCAATTACAAATCTTGTATGACATATGACACGCCGTGATAACATATGACATATGACACACCGTGATAAAGCCGGATTGCACATCTTTCCCGGGAAGTGGCAATCCTATCACGAATCGACCCCTCGCCCGCCTCCTGCGACGGCATCAACTGAACAACCGTCTTCGTTCTCCAAACGTACAAAGCAATGCATAAGTCCATACATTATCCATGAACATGAGGCGGCTGTGTAGAGTATTTATAATGTGAGTGGGCTGCTGCTCCACTAACCTTGATCTGTTTCTTTCTCATTATGCTGAAAGGGAATGTTTCACGTTTGTATTGGTTTTGAACTGAGATAGCCATTGTATTTGGCCGTCATTGAAAAGTAGGTATAAATTACTAAAACATTTGTTCCCAAAACTTAACCGTTTTTAAGCAGTTCAATTTGGAATTTGCAAAAAGGGGTCAATGCAAGTCCCGCCGCTGATTGGCTGACAGCCACTTCAAGATTGTTGGTCCCAGGAGAAAAACGACTTGTATTTCTCGAACCTTGGCTGCATTACCTGCTGCGAGTACGGATAATATTTTTTATATTAAAGTCGCCAGAATTGTCTAAAAAGATTGACGAAGATTGATTGAAAAGATTGATCTAAATAATGACGACATTGTCCCAAATAAACAAATGTAATTACATAAAGTTAAGTGACTTTACGAAAAACAAGCACTTACCTCACAATTCTTAATACAACAAGCGCATAATTGACAACTTTCAGAAAGATGAATCATTCTCTTCTAAGTACCGGAAGTACCTACTCGTATTCTACCACACAAGAACATATTGTGGATGATGTTATTGTACGAATGATATACATTTGATACGATTCACAAATGACAAGCAGGGTTGTCATTTTCTGAAAATGATTGGGGGGCCCCAAGCTAACTTGATAATTCCATTCTTGTTTCTTACCATGCAACGCCATGGCCTAATGTTAAAAACACGACATATTTTTTGGAGGGCCGCCCCCAAAAAAGTATAAAAGTCGACAGCCATGCGTACAAGCATAATTGAAGATCACGGATAAAGAAATCCTCGAAGTTATGACTTTTCACCTCTACACATGCTGGTTGAGCACACACACTATAACATTACGCTCCCGAAACATCACCAAACATTCTCTACAATCTCTCTGCAGCATCGGTGCCGGCGACACATACCGTCTTTCCGTTTGGCCTTGGTGAGGGTCATCCTGAACGTCTGGGGCTCGAGGGTGGCCGGCAGCACCACCCTCCGTTTGATGTGCAGCTGCACCACGGCGCCAGAGTCCTTCAGCACCTGCACCGCCGTGGCGTAGTCGACGTTCTCCAGAGAGAGCCCGTTGGCGCTCAGAACACGGTCGTTGACGCTGTCCGGGGAGAAGAAGGGTGAGTTAGGTGATGACGCCACTGGTACAATGTGTCAAGAGACGGCGGACGCAGCAAAAAGGTAAAGCAAAAGTGAGGTGAAGGTGCAGGTTAACTAAAAAAATAATATTTTACAGAAACATTCCCAGGTCAGAATCAATGTTAGTTTTGACTTACGTAAATGTTTGAAAGTGCAATACATATTTGCAGAAGTGATGTGGTGATGCCATTAGGTAGCCATCTCCAAGCGTTCCGCTGCACCTCCCGAGAGTTGGGGGGACGGGGGGACGGAGGCATTCTGGAGTCGATTCTTGCCATGCAACGCCAATTGGTGTAATGTTAAAATCCGAAAATATTGAGGGGACATGTCCCCCTGTCCCCCTGTGGTGGAGCCCCTGGCCATCCCCAATGATTTATTATCGTTTTCGTTATTTCACTATCAAATAGAAACTGTTCCAAAGTTTTCGCTGTTCGGTATTCATCCGTGGTGGCAATGTGATACAAGTTCATTGATGCGGCGTGGCCGATCAGGTTACGTTTGGTAGACCAGGTTACAGTTTAGGTATACGTTTAGCCTTCAACCTTATCGGCAGACAACAAATGTTCGCCCTGGTCCTAATCCCTAATGTCATGTCTACTGTAAGAACCTATGCCTATTCTTGTATTCCTCTCTGTAACATTTACACCATTCACACGTTTTGTTTGGACATCCGGCGCTGTCGCGGGTGTCGCCGCTGTAATTTCTGCAGCAGGAGAGACGCGGCTATCAAATCACAGGTAGCTATCGGCTGAATGGCACGTCTGGACGGTGATCGCCTACTCTGAAAGGCCCCAACCATCGCCGGTCGTCCGTCCCGTCACAACACAAAACCGAGCCGCCATTTCTACAGCGTGACACAAGACGAATGGACCATTAATGTGTCGCAGAGACTGATACGTTTCCCAGACTTCGAGCCGGGATACGGTGAGCCAAGCAGGTGCCGTAGGTGGTGTCAATTCGTTATCAATGAAAAAACCATGGAAGACGGGGGGTGTTCAAACACCCCCCCCAGTGGGGCGCGGGTTAATAGTCAGGATGGTCCCCGTGAAGGACGTAAAGGAAGTATCTACCGGGGCAGTTATCAAACGTAAAGGAAGTATCTACGGGTCAGTTATCAAACGTAAAGGAAATATCTACCGGGTCAGTTATCAAACGTAAAGGAAGTATCTACCGGGTCAGTTATCAAACGTAAAGGAAGTATCTACCGGGTCAGTTATCAAACGTAAAGGAAGTATCTACGGGTCAGTTATCAAACGCGATGCTCATTATTCGGATGCCTTGCATGTACCTGGTACATACGCTACTAGAAAATACATGACACACAACGGTCAGTTTACTTTCATTCACTTGTAATTCATGCAGTGAATCAAAATGTCAACGTCGGTTTTTAGAATGTTTAAAAAAATACCATTCAACGTGATCGGAGCATTGCCAACATGAATCCCCGCCATGCAAACCCGAGTGCAAATCGCTCCGCCATTCACATACCTCTACCCAGTGCATAGCCAGCTGTCCACGCCTGCACCGGTTGCCATTCACAGTTCAGATGCAGGCGGCCCCACTCCCTGGCATTCTAATCAACCGGAGTGCTGAGTAGAGAGCGGCCTGGGCCGGACGGACGGCCGATCGCGCATGCGAAGCAGGTGGCGAGCTGCGGCTCCGTGCTCGGGCAGGCGTGGTTCACGGACGCCTGCATACCAAGGCGGTGCGCCGCGAGGCGGCGTTACGCCGCGTTCACTGTCACAGAGACAGACAACCACGCCAGACTGACAGACAAACACGCCAGATAGCGAGACTGACAGCCCGAGTCACAGCGGCGGCAGCTGCGCTGGACCTCCGAGCTGACTGCGCCGGGGAAGTCGAGATATAGCTGTGCCACCGACACGGAGGACCCGTGGTAAGCTGACAAGGGCGGGTGGTACTCTGACGAGGGTGGGTGGTACTCTGACGAGGGCGGGTGGACTCTGACCAGGATGAGTGTCTTTCTTTGGGAAGCTAAATCTCCCGCTGGGAAGCTAAATCTCCCGCTGGGAAGCTAAATCTCCCACTGGGAAGCTAAATCTCCCGCTGGGAAGCTAAATCTCCCGCTGGGAAGCTAATGGGTTCATCTGATGGCCATGGACTGTCCGTGAGTCTCCGCGATGCAACGAAGACACTGCAGCAAATATAAATAATGAATGCAAAACTAACTTGAGAGGGAAGCTTTTTAACGTGGCATATTTGCATAAGAGATATATTTGTCGCTAAAGCAATTTATGCCATGAACGGTGAGATAAAAGCGATGCAGCTGTGCTAATACGAGGTAACATTATGTTGACAAACGCTTAGTCCATATCAGTTTAGAATTATCATGAGTGGCTAAACTGAGGAGCTGCATTTGCATATCAGGATTCTTTTTGACGTGGTGTCGTGATACGCTGAGTGGTGTGCTGGACATGCATTTAGTCACGGTAACGTCATTTCCACAGCGCTCGCCCCACCATCGCCCTGTATCGGTCCCGGCATCTCTGTAGCATCCTGCTTCCTCGCCAGGTGCAGGCACTGCGAACTCTTACGGAGGCTTTTACATGCTTAGCTTTGCAGATTTCCTTGGCAGTGCCAGTTGGGACACGGGACGGGACACGGGACGGGACTCGGGACAGGACACGGGACGGGACACGGGACGGGACACGGGACGGGACACGGGACGGGACACGGGACGGGACACGGGCACGGGACGGGACACGGGACGGGACACGGGACGGGACACGGGACGGGACACGGGACGGGACACGGGACGGGACACTCCTTCACACAGTGGCCACTGCACACCACACCTGCATCTCATTAACCCGGCAGCGTGGTCACAGCCCGGTGGTAAAAGTCACGGCGCTGCAGGCTTGCATTCAGTCACTTGTATCCGAAAGGTTATGAATCACGGCCTTGCATGTATTAAATAGTCGTATTGAATGTGCTGATTCAGTGCCCAGCCATCCGTAAATGACCTTCCACATTGATGTCAGACATTGCTTTCGCGCAAAATCAGCTTGTTTTTACGCTGAATGAATCGAAACTTGTTTTCCTCATCCGCAATGCTTATTTATAAGCCAATCAGCCAAATAAGGGGCAAATCGTGCACGTGCGTTAACTGTCCGACCAACCCGGTCAATCACTATACCTACCTACAGTCCAAGCCAGCTTCATGAATTAATTCAAGACAAGTGTAATATCGATCTACCAAACCAGCAAATCGGCCTAACCGTAACTTCTATTGGAAGCCGGATGCTATCAGTGCTTGTCTACCAGTGTTCCTTTCGGTGTTGCCGCGGCGGCAGCGGCGGCAGTGACGGAGGTCAGGCAGCGTTACGGTCGGGACAAGAGTAGCGTATGTCTGTGTGCTGGGTGTCGTGCGGCACTCACTGCAGCTTGCCCTCGGCCGGTCCGGCCTTCAGCACGTCCGAGATGGCGATGCTCGGGTCGCCGGTGGTGAAGTGCGGGTTGTCGCGGCCGCCGCTGACGGCGATACCGAACCCATAGCCGGGCACCCGGTTCAGCGACACGTGGTGGTACTCCCAGACCACCCGCTCAGCCGCCCTGAAACACACAGACAGACAGGGACACAGGTCAGACACACCGCCCTGAGGCATACAGACACACAGGACAGGTCAGACACACCGCCCTGAGGTATACAGACACACCACCGGGCCTGAAGCATACTGACACAGACAGCGACAGTTCATGGTGGTACACCCATACCACACCGCTCACCGCCCTGAAACACACAGACACACAGACAGGTTAGACACACCGCCCTGAAACATACAGACACACAGACAGGTCAGAAGACCACCCGACACGCAGGGCAGATGGGAAGCGATAAGACAAGCCGACCCGACATAAAGAGCAGCAAGACAGCACACAGGATCATCACCCTGAAGACCGGCACGCAAAAGAGACAAACATAGGTCAGACACAACACAGGGTGAAATTTGACGGCACTAGAGGCCGCCCTTGCTTAACCCGGCATTAACGGGGGGGGGCGTTTAACGGTCCTCCTGAAGAACTTTTGTAATAACTCAAACAGAGTCAAAGCTATGAACGTGAAACTTCGGGTACCTTCCTTTACATTATTTTGACGACTTCTGTGCAAAACTGAAGCAATTTCGTCGATAAATTTTGAGAGATATAGCGAATTTAGTTACGTCACTTCACACGATGTTGACACCAAAGTCAGCTAAACTTGAACAGACCATGCACAAATTATATGTTGATAAAAATCCAGCTAAAAAACGGATAAGATAGCAAATGACAAGGTCTACATTATCGCCATCTCGGATATGTGTAATTTATTGTTGTTTACACCACAGATTTGCAAAACAGATTTTTGGGGACAAATGACCACAAAAACCACAATTATAAAAAAGGAAGATGGATCAGAAAGCCATATGGGACCGAACAACTACTATGCTATGTTTCAAAATTATATCATTTTTGACTGAGTGATGACATTCTAAGTACTGGTAATTAATGACATCATAATGCAAAATTAGGTTTTTTGGTTTTTATTGACATAATACAGACAGATAAATGACAGGAATGTATTCTTGAAATAACCTGGTTCAGAAGCATGCCTCTTTTACTTAAATTTATCAACTAAAAATTGTGTCATTTTGTGACCTTACTTTGACCTTAGCTTGACAATAAATTTTCATAAAGTAAGGTATGCCACCTTACTTCATGAAAATTTATTGTATCACACTATTTAATTTTCGTGAAATGAGCATCACTATCGAATTATTCGCGTTAATTGATCCATACAAAATGCGTTGCATGACTTTCGTATATATATATTTTGTCATAGATAACAGTAGACCTGGATTTGACACGAAAATCAGGCCACCGCAGTTAGGGGCCGAAAATGTATCGCTGTAATGCTAATAAAAGTTTTGCTGACGCAAATTATGATGACTGGAGTTGGTGTTACAGCGTTTTAATACAGCTGTTATTTCAGCCTCTATATTCATAAATGTGAATATATTTTTGATAGTTATTGGTCAAAATTAATTGCGCTTTTCAGCTATATAATTTCGTAGCTACACTCTCTTTTTTGACGGTATAGCGGTGTAATCATAAAAGTTTTCAAAATAGTCCGTGTTGATATCACAGGTGTATTTTAGCATGAAATGTTAACATGTAACCCTATATTTCACATGGATTATAGAGACGGTACACTTCTCTTCAAAATTACGTTTGTTTTATCTATTCACGTCCCATTGGTTCGGAGCAGTAACATAAATCGTGAAAGGCGTCATAAAACCACAAGTTTGCTTTTATGTAGCGGCTATTTTTTCACTCAGCACGCGCTAGTCTCAGACTCACACTGCATACGCTAGCCCGTTAATTTATCTACACGTCTGTGTTTGTCGCATGTTCATCAAACTCCTGGTTGTCGAAATATTGATCTGGGATGGCATCCATGTTTCGCGATTTCGCGATGCTAGAATTACATTTCGGTCCCTTACTGCAGTGTCCTGATTTCGTGTCAAATCCAGGTCTACTGTTATCTATGATTTTGTGTATAGTGAACTTTTGGGACCTGACATTGACCTTGATCTTTGCCAACAATCTCACTTTAGGTCATGCGGGATGTGTATCATATCTTTGAGAGCACTTTGGGTGATCATGGTTGCAAAAAAGGCTTTGGATGGATAGTTTGGCCCATAAGCTAAGATACCTCGTTTTTTACCTTTGAGCTGACTTGGCCCCAACATGTGACATAAATTTGACATTGTTGACATGCTTTAGATTCTTCTCATTGAGCGTGCTTTCGAATGCCGCCTTGCGCATCTCGCTGCGACCATTTCTTCGGAAGATAACCAGGGGGTGTTCCCCATTCAATGGTGCTCAGAGCAATGCCGTCAATGCCCCAGTCAATGCCGGGTTAAAGTGCGGTCTTGATGAGGTAAATACACTGTTGAATTTCGTGATCTAAGTTTGGACTTTTTCTGACTGTTTACGAAAGGTTTGACTAAACATCTCCGGTGATTAATTATATGTTATGGTTTCGCTCGAAAAATTGCTAGAATTTCACAGGTTTTGATAAAAAAGAACAATAGAAGCCAGATAACCTTTGTGATGCAAATTTCCATTGGTAGTGCGAGCACACTAAATTAAGGAGGCAAACAGCTGACTCATTTCCTCCGCAAATATTCGCCGAGAATAAATGACACTTAATTTTACCCGTGAAAAGACAACAAACAATCATATTCAATGCATTGTTCCCATGCACATGTCAAACCAGTGTATATTTCCTGTGATAGACGAGTAGACATGTTATTTACATGTTCACATGTTATTTAAAAGTAAAGTTACCATAATTATCCAGTATCCACTGACACCCAAAGCCACGTGTCTGTCCTCGCACTAATTTAAAAGGGCGATGAATGCGAAGTTGGGTTTACTATAGCGATGGATTATTTAGGGTTTATGGATATAGCAGTTCATGCTTGAATGATCATGATGATGATCATTATTATTTTCTTGAATCTCATTGTGTCCGAACATTCGCAGCAGCGCTGAAGTTTTTCAATAGTCGCGTTGCCAGTGTCCTTAACTGAATAGATTGGGTTAATTTCTCGCAAATGTGCATGTTATGTGGAATGCACAATGGACATGTGCTGTGGGCTTCCGTGAGCCAATCACGTTTAAAATCGGATTTGTATGGTATAAACTACTTAACTACATGGAAGAGCATGTGCTCGTCCTGCTCAAAATATTGTTGCACATTCAACTTGAACGTTGA
>VOPJ01006292.1:0-27632 GCA_014673585.1 Semibalanus balanoides
CAAAAGATATAAGCTTCTGACCAGCGTAACGGTCCCGTCTGGCCGGGCCCGGCCGGGCCGGGCTGGACCCGGCCTGGTCGACCGCTTATATGTGACAAAAATCCGGTATTCAGTGAGGACTCGCTTCGCGCTTCGCGTTCGCTCGTGATGAAAAAGCAACAATAATCCTCTTCCAGATCAAACGGAAAGAACAGTTCAAGCCATTTTGTTTTAGCGTCACTGCGCTGGTTAGCGGCGCCCGCGCGTGAATCGGCCAGCGCGAAGGGCGATTCACGCTTTTACGCGATTTCGACTTTACATGAATATTTTAGCTTCCCCTTTATATGCTCTTCAAAAAGGCTTTCAGAATGTTAAAAAGTACACTTTTTATTTTGTATAACTTGAATCACTGTCGGTGTCCCAGGCCGTAGCATATAGTTAAATATATGCTACGGAATGTCGCGTTTTATGTTTTTCACCCTAAACAATGAATTTATTAAGCTCAAATACCAAAATAAGGTGAACGATCCAGATCCGGGGAGAACAAAAATGAACAATTTTTTGCCAAAAAAGACCCCTCAAAGCCGACAAATCCGCCAGTGCCCATTTCCATTTGTGCGGGCTGACAAAGCCAGCTTTCGGGCCGTGTCGCGCTAGAAGGGCCAATCCGCCTATACGCGCTGTGACGGCAGCGGCGGCGGCGGCGGCGGCGCACCGCCACGACGCGCCGCGATGGCCTCGGCCGGTGAACCGTGTCCCAGGCCGCCGGCGCGCGTCGTCCGCTCCGCTGGTTTGCGTTCACTGACCCCTTCCCTGTCAGTGCCGCAATACAATACAATACAATACAATACAATACCATACAATACAAGTGGGCTGCCGTGTTGTTGTTTATCGCGGTCCGGATGACTGATCACTGGACGTGAGGGCGCACTGATCGCAGCACTGTCATTAGAGGTGCAGAAAATCATAAATATTTGGTCACAGCCTAGTCACAGCCACGGAATGAGCTGGCAAGTCACAACTTTAATCACGGCGCTGCAATGCTAACCCCCTGGCGCTGGCCTGGCCAGTCAGTCACAGCTTCCGTCACGGCCGTGACTAGTTCTGGTCCCAGCGGTGGGACGCTGGGTTCAGAATTTTGCAACTCTAACCATTACCCGGGCCGCAGCCTCTGGGGAGGGTTCTGGCGCAGGGCAGGATTCCTGTCCTCTTTACCGGGGAGTGATCTGGCGCAGGGCAGGATTCCTGTCCTCTGTACCGGGGAGTGATCTGGCGCAGGGCAGGATTCCTGTCCTCGTACCGGCAGTGAATCTGGCGCAGGGAGGATCCTGTGTCCGCTGTACCGGGGAGTGATTTTCTGGCGCAGGGCAGGATCCTGTCCTCTGTACCGGGGAGTGGATCTGGCGGCAGGCAGGATTCCTGTCCTCTGTACCGGGGAGTGATCTGGCGGCAGGGCAGGATTCCTGTCCTTCGTACCGGAGGGGAGTGATCTGGCGAGGGCAGGATTCCCGTGTCCTCTGTACCGGGGACAGTGACTCTGGCGCAGTGGCAGGGATTCCTGTCCTCTGCTACCGGGGACGTGCTTCTGGCGCAGGGCAGGATTCCTTCCTCTGTACGCGGGAGGTTGATCTGGCGCAGGGCAGGATTCCTGTCCTTCTGTACCCGGCTGATTGATCCGGCGCAGGGCAGGATTCCTGTCCTCTGTACCGGGGAGTGCTCATGTGCGCAGGGCAGGTTCCTGTTCCTCTGCTTACCGGGGAGTGATCTGGCGCAGGCCCAGGATTCCTGTCCTCTTGTACGCGGGAGTGCTCTGGCGCAGGGCAGGGATTTCCTGTCCTCGTGTTAACCGGGAGTGATCTGGCGCAGGGCAGGATTCCTGGTCCTCTGTACCGGGGGGGAGCTGATCTGGCGCCAGGGGCAGGATTCCTGTCCTCATGCGTAACCGGGGAGGTGATCTGCGCAGGGCAGGCATTTCCTGTCCCATGTACCGGGGAGTGCTTCTGGCCGCAGGGCAGGATTCCCTGTCCTCTTACCGGGAGTGATCTGAGCGCAGGCAGGATTCCTGTCCTCTGTTACCGGGGATGTGATTAGGCGCAGGGCAGGATTCCTGTCCTCTCGTCACCGGGGATTGATCTGGCGCCAGGCAGGATCCCTGTCCTCTGTACCGGTGGAGTTGATCTGGCGCAGGCAGGATTCCTGTTCCTCTGTTTACCGGGAGCTGATCTGGCGCAGCAGGTGATTCCTGTCCCTCTTGTACCGGGGGAGTGATTGCGCAGGGGTAGGATTCCTGTCCTCTTGTACCGGGGAGTTGATCTGGCGCAGGGCAGGGTTCTTGTCCTCTGGCTGTACCGGGGAGGTGATCTGGCGCAAGGGCAGGATTCGTTGTCCTCTGTACGCGGGGATGTGATTCTGGCGCAGGGCAGGATCCCTGTCCTCTGTACCGTCGACCGCATGGTCAAATCCCTGGGCGGGCCGCTGAAACAGTCGACCGGCCCCCATATAATAACCCTCGGAACAGGACAGTTCCAGCACCATGGATCCAAAGAGAATACGGTGCTTGGTCCACAAACCAAACCAAGCCACAGCCTGGGCCTCTGTCTTGTCTCAGCCCGGATAACTTACGTCATTACAGACTGTTTGAAGTTTGAACCGTGCGATGTACCGATCGCGTCATGAAATTAATAAATTAAAATACGAAAAATATGTATCAAGAGGGCCACTAAAACGTGCTTTAATATGGCAAAATAAATTATTAAGAAACAGTTACCAAGACAATCTGACAATGCTCCGGCCGTGAACGTTTGTCCTAATTCCTCGGCCCTGACGTCTTTTTTCTGCAGGTTTCCGCGAGAGCAGGAGACGCTGCCGAACCATTTCTACTTCTCCGACTACGAGAGACACAACGCAGAGATCGCCGCCTTCCACCTGGACATGTGAGCAGTGTGACGTCAGCGGTATGACGTCACCAGTGATGACGTCACCGTGACGTCATCACTGGTCAGGCAGCGTTCAGGGCCATTCCCGGTGGCTGGCTTTCGATCTGCATGTCAACTCAGCACTCAGCTGTCAGCACCGCTGTGTCGAGTTTGTTTATGGTCGCTATTCGACGGGAATGTTGTCAGCTCTGTTCTACGCGACCCATGGCCTGTAACCGATGACGTACGACCTACGACCTGTGACCTGCACGTCCTGCGGCCCGGCAGAATCCTGGGATTCCGGCGTGCGCCGCCGGTAGTCGGCAGTAGTGTCAGGTAGTGTCAGCTCTGTTCTACGCGACCAATGACCTGTAACCGATGACGTACGACCTACGACCTGTGACCTGCACGTCCTGCGGCCCGGCAGGATCCTGGGTTTCCGGCGTGCGCCGCCGGTAGTCGGCAGACTAATGAACATCACAACCGACCTATACGCCAAGGCCACCGGTAAACTGCTCAAGACCTTCTTCATTTCGCCCGCCGACAACCTGTGCTTCACGGGCAAATGCAAGGCTTAGTATATCGTTTTTACGAGACAAATTGCCGGTCATTCAGTAAAACCTTCTACTTCATTTGACATGAACGTTAGCCGTCATGACAGAAGTTCATGGGGCGGAAACGGGGCATCGTGACTTCGTTGCTCCCAATCTGCCATTTGCATTCCCGCGCTGCGGGGAGACCGGCCACTTCGTTGGAGCCATGGCGGTCTTCTGAACCTTAACGGGGCGCCATGTGCTGACCCAGCGCCGCGCCAGGAAATAAGTCACCGCCAGCCAATACTCGGCCGGTGACCGAGCGGGCGATTCGCCGCCGCCCGGCTGCTGATGCGATAGCTCTGTTCAGAGCTCTGTTCAGAGCTCTGTTCAGATTGCAGGGTTGGTAGAGGCCGGCAGCGGCGGCGGCTGGCGTCACTTGGGAACAGGCCCCGACTGGGCTGGAGTTTCCGGAATGGTAGCAGGCTATCGGGTGACAAGTCCAGGGCCCTGATCGACTGTGTCAAAAGCGCAAGCGCAAGCGTCCATAGCTCCTATGCAACGTTCTGCCCAACGAGGGCCGATCGTTGAATAGAGGCTATGGAGCTTGAGCTTGCACTTTTGACACATTGCGATCAGGGTCCAGGAGTGCTATCGTGAATCGCTTGTCTCGCTCCGAGAGCAGATCTATCGAGCGCGCAGATGGCGGTCGGTCACCTGCCCAACTTCTACACAATATGTTGTTATCCAGAGGAGAAAAATGACTACCGTTGTGTAGGCAAACTACCGACTGTCTCCCGCCCCGGATCATACCCTTGCCAGTGGCGGATCCAGGATTCGGCCAAGGAAGAGTCAATGTAGCGAAGTGCTCCCCCTAGGGCCTTAGTGGCCCAGGGCCTCATCATGCCTTTGTGAGCTCTCTCAAACCTTGGTGGGCCTTTTGGACATTGAAAATAAATGCAGACCAGAATGGACCCTTCAAGTGCAAAATATGCCTATCGCATGCCAAAATGGGCCTCTGCAAACCAGAACAGTCCCTCTTCAAGCCAGAATGGCGCTCTGGCAGGTCAAAAAGGGCCCTCTAGAAGTCAGACTAAGGCCCTTAGAAGTTCAGAGTGGGCAAAATTTTTATTTTTGCAATTTTGTTTTAAAAACAGAGTACATTAGGACAATCGTTTCGAGACACTCGATCGGCTATGGGCCTCGAGTTATTAAGTCCCTCGAGGCTCAAGGGAAGTATTGCCCTATGCCCCCCCCCCCCCCCTTGGAGCCACCACTGACCCTCGCAAGATCAATCAGATCTCGGTCGAAAAATAATTATGCGTCGTCACAGGTTTACATTATTGTATAAACTTTACATCCATTTGATCGTAAACGTATTATGGTCTTCAGTATGAATAGGCTAAAAATCGACATAGCTGCGCGCATGTGGAATTTACATCAAATTCGCACTTCAGTAGCAAACAAAAATGCGGAATTATACCTACCAGCCATACCAAAATCAGTCAAAACGAATCCAGTAGTTATCGATGATAAAAAATAATACATTCACTCAACAATGCATTCATGCAATTCTTCAAAAAATCATTTGACCATCCATTTAGAAATTAATTCATTTTGAGCAGGGGCGTAGGAACTCATTTGAATTTGGGGAGGGGGCAAAGGGCATTTCAAGTCGATTCTTTCCATGCACCGTCCATAGGCGTAATGTTAAAATCCGAAAATGTTGCGGGGCAGTTGCTCCCCCCCCCCTGACCCCGGCTCCTACGCCTATGATTTTGAGTTGCATTCATTCTGAAATGCATGCATTTTCCAGTAGTTACCGATGATCCATTACCGATGATGACGACATTTTGGGGTTGGTCAGTTATCATTATCCATACATTTTCAGTTGCTTTTATTCTAAAATTCATTCACTTATTCTCAAAATGCATACACCCATTATAAAAATGCATTCATTCATTCTATATTCATTCTGAAATACATACATTTTCAGTTGATTTTATTATAAAATTCATTCATTTATTCTCAAAATCATACACCCATTATAAAAATGCATTCATTCATTATACAAATTAATTAATTAATATTGAAAATCCATTCATTCTAAAAATGTTCTCATTTGTTCTGAAAATGCAATCGTTCATTATAAACATTCATTAATTCTAAAAATAATTAACTCATTCCAGGGACGTAGCCAAGGGGGGAACGGGGCCATCCCCCCCCCCTGAGCGAAAATAAATTCACACTAGATAGAATGAGATTCTTCTGAAAAACCCGACCCCCCCCGGGTCGGGGCCATGGCGCCCCCGGGGGCATGACCAGCGTCGTGGCCGGGGCATGCGCTCCCCGGTTTTACGTGATTTTTTTATTGCGGATTTTTTACGTCCCCCCCCCCCCTCCTGATCAAAATCCTGGCTACGTGCCTGACTCATTCTAAAATGCATTGATTTGTTCTAAAAAATTAATTCATTTATTTTTACAAATGCATTCATTTATTATTAAATTGCATTAATTCATTCTGAAATCTGTTCATTCTAAAATGTACTCATTAATCATTCACCCGTTATGTTTGAATGACCGAATTTGAGAGGCATACTAAACAGCCAAGCAGTCAGTTTTATCACTGGGCAACTAACTCCCTGCCGGTCTAGACTCAAGACGTCAATTTTAAACGGAGCTATAGTAAAACGTTCTCAGAACCCGCTCCTGTTCCGGCTGCTTCGTTCGGAAGCACATGGTGATCTTCGCGGAGTCTGAGTTTCTCAGAAGCCGCTCCTGTTTCCGGCTGCTTCGTTCGGAAGCACATGGTGATCCGCGGAGTCTGCAGTTCTCAGAAGCCGCTTCCTGTTCCGGCTGCTTTCGTTCCGGAAAGCACATGTGATTCTCGCGGAGTGTGAGTGTCTCAGAAGCCGCCCTGTTCCGGCTGGCTTGTTTCGGAAAGCACTTTGTGATCTCGCGGAATGTGAGTTCTCAGAAGCCGCTCCTGTTCGGCTGCTTCGTTCGGAGCACATGGGTGATCTCGCGGGAATGTGAGGTTCTCTGAAGCCGCTCCTGTTCCGGCTGCTTCTCGCTTGGAAGCACATGGTGATCTCGCGGAATGTGAGTTCTCAGAAGCCGCCTCCTGTTCCGGCCTGCTTCGTTCGTTGGAAGCACATGGTGATCTCGCGGAGTCTGAGTTCTCAGAACCCGCTCCTGTTCCGGCTAGCTTCGTTCGGAAGCAGCATCGGATCTCGCGGTAGTCTGAGTTCTTCAGAACCCGCTCCTGTTCCGGCTGCTTTCGTTTCGGAAGCACATGTGATCTCGCGGTAGTTCTGAGTTCTCAGAACCCGCTCCTGTTCCGGCCTGCTTCTGTTCGGAAGCACATGGTGATCATCGCGGAGTTGAGTTCTTCAAACCCAACTCCTGCTTCCGGCTGCTCGTTCGGAAGCCACATGGTGATCTCGCGGAGGTTCTGAGTTCTCAGAAGCCGCTCCGTCGGCTGCTTCGTTCGGAACACATGGTGATCTCGCGGAGTCTGAGTTCTCGAAGCCGCTCCTGTTTCCGGCTGCCTTTCGTTCGGTAAGCCACATGTGTGATCTCGCGGAGTCTGAGTTCTCAGAAGGCCGCTCTGTTCCGGCTGCTTCGTTCGGAAAGCACATGGTGATCTCGCGGAGTCTGAGTTCTCAGAAGCCGCTCCTGTTCGGCTGCTTCAGTTCGGAAGCACATGGTGATCTCTCGGAGTCTGAGTTTCTAGAAGCCGCTTCCTGTTCCGGCTGCTTCGTTCGGAAGCACGATTGTTTGATCTGCGCCGAAGAGTCTTGAGTTCTTCAGAAGCCTCGCTCCTGTTCCGGCTGCTTCGTTCGGAAGCACATGGGATCTCGCGGAGTCGAGTTCTCAGAAGCCGCTCCTGTTCCGGCTGCTTCGTTCGGAAGCACATTGTGATCTCGCGGAGTCTGAGTCTCAGAAGCCGCTCCTGTTCCGGCTGCTTCGTTCGGAAAGCCAACATGGTGAATCTCGCGGCGGTCTGAGTTCTCAGAAGCCGCTCTTTTTCCGGCTGCTTTCGTTCGAAGCACATGGTGATCTCGCGGAGTCTGAGTTCTCAGAACCCGCTCCTGTTCCGGCTTGCTTCGTTCGGAATTCACATGGTGATCTCGCCGGCAGTCTGAGTTCTCAAGAACCCGGCTCTGTTCCGGCTGCTTCGTTCGAAGCAACATGGTGAATCTCGCGGAGTCTGAGTTCTCAGAACCAACTCCTGTTCCGGCTGCTTCGTTCGGAAGCACATGCGTGATCTCGCGGAGTCTGAAGTTCTCAGGAAGCCCGCTCCTTGTCCGGCTGTTCGTTCGGAAGACATGGGTGATCTCGCGGAGTCTGAGTTCTCAGAAAGGCCGGCCTCCTGTTCCGAGCTGCTTTCGTTCGGAAGCACATGGTGATCTCGCCGGAGTCTGAGTTCTCAGAAGCCGCTCCTGTTCCGGCTGCTTCGCTTCGGAAGGCCACATGGTGATCTCGGCGGGAGTCTGAGTTCTCAGAAGCGCTTCCTGTTCCGGCTGCTTCGTTCGGAAGCACATTGTGATTCTCGCGGAGTCTATGTTCTCAGAAAGCCGCTCCTGTTCGGCTGCTTCGTTCGGAAGCACATGGGTGATCTCGCGGAGTCTGAGTTCTCAGAAGCCGCTCCTGTTCCGGCTGCTTCGTTCGGAAGCACATGCGTGATTCTCGCGGAGTCTAGTTCTCAGACCGCTTGCCTGTTCGGCGTGCTTCGTTCGAACACATGGTGATCTCGCGAGTCTGAGTTCTCAGAGCCGCTCCTTTTTCGGCTGACTTTCTGTTCGGAAAGAGCATGGATGATCTCGCGGGAGTCTGAGTTCTCAGAAGCCGCTCCTGTTCGGGCTGCTTCGTTCGGAACACATGGTCTGAGCAGAGTCTGAGCAAGCAGAGCAGGAGGGGCAGAGGTCTCGCGGAGTTGAGCAAGGTCGGCGCCATAAGGGAAATGGGGCGCTGTTTAAAATTATCAACCGTTGAAGAGGGGCTAGTATACTTACGGAGACATTAAGTCAGTCAAAATATAGATATTGCTTTGGATTTTCTGGAGGGGGCATTCGTCCATAATTTATTTATCAACATAGCTTTCCGTTTTTGGAATGTATTTGCAAATTATAATTTTTAGTGATGAAAGATAGGTTATTTTGGCGAGAATCAATAAAATCAAAACTTTTCAAACATATCAAAAAACGAAATATATATAAGAGAACCAAGTATAAGGCGATGCCCCCCCCCAAAAAAAAATATATATATATATATTTTATATATATAATATAAAATATATATATATATTAATTTTATTACATATATATATATATATATATATGTATATATATATATATATATATATATATATATATATCTATATTTATATATTTGTATATTATATATATATATATATTTATATATTCTCTTAAAAATAAGAGAAACGCGACAGTAAAAATGGTGGTCGGGCGCTGCCCATCTCCAAGATATTTACAAGTCCCTATCCTCCTGCGAAGCTCTGCTTTTAACTTTGTTTTACTCTGCTTTTCGAGTTACCTAAACAAAGCTCTGTAAACGTCCATCATGTCAAAACTTATTTCCCTTTAAGCACTGCATGTTTTAAGCCGCATAATCTAAATCTTTATCTTGCTGCTTGCATTCAGAAGTATATAAGGTAATTGAAATACGGCGAGAGTTTCTATAGTAGCTAGTTTTTCCTCACGTCTGTCCCTTATCAGTACTGCGTGTTCCCCTATTCTCCTGTAAAATAAGGGCTTTGTTTTTGCTCCCCACGAGACGTATCCTACCGCAAAGTCAACATGATTTGCTAACATGATGCAAAGAAATGTTAAATTCACTCGTTGGTATGGGACAATATTGCTTAGTTATTATACTTTTGGAGCAATGGCTTCTCAAAGTTAAACTTCCCAAAAAATCCCAATGCTCCCCATTCTCCACTAATGACTATGCGGTATGCCCGCAGGCTGCAAATGCCTGTATTTATGATTATGCATGCCATATTTTGGGAAAAGATACACTGGATCCGCCCGTTTGGATATTTTTCATTCAATATCAAACACTTTTTCTGCTTTCCTTTCGAACAAATTTTGGACAAACAATTATTTTCGGACTGTTTCGGACGGACAGCTGACCGTGGTCTTGGAAATCGGTCGGACATTGAACAGATATGTTATGAAACTGGCACCTGCACTGGTCCAAATGCAGCGCGGTGGGGGTGTCACCCGTGTGCAGAGGAGCGGTGCAACAGACCACGCGGTGACAGGAGAGGGGTGGAGACTGGGAGAGAGACGGGACGCATCACTGCAGTAATGTATGTCAATTACAGGGGCGACGCCAGCGGGGGAGCCTGGGAGGCGGGCCCCCGTATGTTCCAGAGTTCGACCCCCCACGCCCCCCCCCCCCCGGGGGTTCGGACATAATCGGGGGATAAATCGGACAATGTTAGACCTACTATCTACCATCAGCTCCTCCCGTCTGATTTGCAGGATTTAAGCATTGGCCCTATGGGATTGCCGATTGGCCCCCAAACCCCTGGCTGACCCCCGACTGAAAATAGTGTGGCGACGTCACTGATCAATTGGCATGGGACTGGAGGGAGCAAAAGAAGACGGAGGGCCGGGAAGTCGGAGGGCCAAGATATCGCGGGGATGGGATTTGGGAAAGACTTTCAGGGGATGATGGAGTACCTCCCATTCATCGCTGAAGTATGTCCCAATGCCTCCCCCCCCCCCACCACCACCAACAATAAAACCATCTTGTCAGTGCACGGTTGAAGAAAGTTCACGTCATTTCCGGCTGTTCCTTGAATTGTAGGGTTTACATGTTATTATTAAAGCGCACCGCTCACCAGAGCGCACCGCCACGCCGCGCCTCCTCCGACATGTGTATTGACCTGTGTCCGATGTGCATTGACCTGTGTATTGCTCTGTGTCCTCAGTTACTACTGCGACACGGGACACGCCATCTGCGGCAACCCGGACATGCTGGAGGGCAGCTTCGCCGCGCTGCTGCCGTCCTCCTCCGACGTCGAGCGGAAGACCTGGCGCCACCCCTGGAAGCGCGCCTACCACAAACGCAAGAAGGCCACCTGGGAGGAGGGTGAGTGGCGACTGGCGCGGGCTAACTGAACGCTCCGAGATAATGGTGAAGTTTTGAGCGATTTAACTCAGACTGGACTATCGATGTCGTGAATGTCGCTGACCGGACCGCAGCTGTAGTGCAGCCAGAGACGACTGTACCCAGGGTGTATTAATAAGCGGCGGGTAGGATAGGTGAGACTGTTATACGGTCTCCGTGCGTCGTCAGATGTGCGGTGTTACTCATACTCCGTGATCAGAGGTGGGGAGTGGAGCAGCCTGTTCTATAGCTTGTAGTCATGACTGGCGACAGCTTTGATCAAGTGAAGAATAGAGCAGGTGGGACAAAGCCGGCTAGGTTGCTATATCATCCCTTTTAATAGCACAAAGTCATGCTATTGAGTTGCAAGGCTATTTGTATGCAAAGTTGTCTGGACGAAGTCGCTGGCAAGTGGCAACATTCATTGCCATGCTACTCGGTAAAATGAAGCACGCCCACCTCACATGTGGTTATATTCACATTATCCTTATTAATTGTACAGCTTCTTATCCAGAAAACATTTAGTTTTAAGCACCACAGGGTTCTGGGAGATAGAGAACGTACCAGCCAACCGCAGTGTAGATGGCGCTACTTTAGCCAGTGTAAGTCAAGTGGAAGTATAGTTAAGTCTATATAGTAAAGTAATCTTGGTTAAGTCCACTTAGCCGCCTCTGCCCTCCCCGCAGATGAGAACTACTGTGATATGGTGCAGGAGATTCCTCCTTACGACAAGGGCCGACGTCTGTACGACATCGTGGACATGGCTGTGCTGGACTTCATCATGGGAAACATGGACCGACACCACTACGAGACCATCAAAATGTTCGGAAATGAGACGTTCCTACTGCATCTGGACCACGGCAGGTGAGAAGGCGCACTGACGAAGCGCGATCGGTCACGGGTCAACAACAGTTGTCTTGGGCCACATTGACATACAGACCACTAAACATAATGACAGATTGTATCCCTTGTGAACCATAGGGTGTCCTTTAAAGCACGTTTGCCGTTAGCCAACGTTGACTTAAAATACCATGGGATATATGAATTATTGGTTTGATTTGTATCGGCCATTACGTTTTCTTATGTGCCGGAGTATCGTTTTCCGCCAATCCGTTTTTCTACTTAAAGACTCTGTTTTTCTCTCTATCAATCACGGGTGATTGGTACTCTGCCTTCTTCTGCAGGGGATTCGGGAAGTCTCAGAAGGATGAGCTCAGTATACTGGCCCCGCTGTACCAGTGCTGCCTCATCCGAGTCTCCACGCTGCGCACGCTGCACGGGTGAGTCGCGTCCACCTGAGAACGGCACACAAACACAGCACACGGGTCCCACTCCGCGTCCACTCCGCGTCTCCAGACACACACACACACACAGCACACGGGTCCCACTCCGCGTCTACACACACACACACACAGCACACGGGTCCCACTCTGCTTCTCCGACACACACACAGCACACGGGTCCCACTTCGCGTCTCCAGACACACACACAGCACACGGGTCCCACTCTCGGCTGCCATCTGTGTCTCCACACTCTGCACGGGTGAGTCCAGTCCTGAGTCCACACCGGCCAAGTACGACACACGGGTCCCACTCTCGACAGTCACTCCGGATCAGGAGGAGCTTAGCGGCCTCAGCTGGACGCTCCATGTGACAGCTGGTGATGTTGATGATGATGATGATGATGATGAGGATGTTGGGGCTTTGGGACGCGACGACTACCAGGTCATGTTGCGCCACTGACACTGCCATATTCCCACTGTTGTCTGCTGTTTTGTGATCAGATTTGTGCTATTGTCTGTCAGCGGTGTCAATTTATGAAAATGATTGGGGGCCCTAGTGCTGACTTTATAGATTTTAACTCCATTCTTATTTCTTACCATGCAACGCCATAGGCCTAATGTTAAAATTTGAAATAATTTGGGGGCCCGCCCCCTCCAATAGTATACATATCGACACCGGTGTTGTCTGTTGTTATCCGATTTTTAGAACCTTCAGCTATTCTTGCTCTTGCGAAAATTGAACGTCTGTCAAAGTTTCCATTGGTAATAACAAAAAAATGATACCGGACTTTTCGCGTCACGCCCGAAGTCTCCGCCGGTGATGGAGGGCCCTGTCTGTCATGTGTCACGTGCCTTGTCGCCAGGTTCCACACCGGTCTTAGGCTGTCTGACCGGCTCCGGGAGTCGCTGTCACGTGACCCGCTGGCTCCGATACTGCTGGAGAAGCATTTGGCGGCGACCGACCGGCGGGTCGGCATCATTTTACAGGTCAGACGCTGATACAGGTCACGGTCAGGTCAAGGTCAGGTCACAGACCGGAGAATCGGCATCATTTACAGGTCAGACGCTGACACAGGTCACGGTCAGGTCAAGGTCAGGTCAGAGGCCCGAGAGTCGGCATCATTTTACAGCCAGACAGATAGCGATGTCAAACTTGCAATACCTTATGCTACGTCAATTAGGTATACGTCTTCTCATCAAATTTCACTGAAATGGAGATAGTGCTTTTGGAGACAATGACGTTTTATAATGACGTCATGTGATACCATTTTGGGTGGAAAACGATAAATGTTTGAAATATCCTACAGTATCGAGTTTCCAAAAGAAAATACCAACGTCAAAAGAAAGGAAATGACATTCTCTTCACAGTGGCTATCTCGGATTTTCGAAACTTTGAGTATTGACCGGACTGAAAGAACTTTCACATTTTTTAAGATATTCAAAAATGAAAAATGAATGAGAACCAAGTAAGGACGGTAGCCGAACCAAATTTCAAAGCAATATATTTACTTTGTACTAATGTATGGCTCCCTAAGTAACTCATGACGTCATTTTTTTAAGCTACGTTTTGTGGATTTATGGACCAGATACAGACAAATGAATGCCACCGCTGTATTTCTGAGACAAAACTGACAAAACAAAACACATCTTTTTGTTTTTAGATTTCACAATTTCAGACTTAGACTGTATGTGACCTGAACCTAACCTAATATGGTAGCAGGTTGTAAAATGGCTGCTACGATCGAATTGTATGTGTAAAATAACACATAACACATGTGTCGCATGACATTTGTAGACCTCTTGCTAAAAGTGACCATCTGTGACCTGATCATGACCTTGACCTTTGCTAACAATTTCACTTTCGTTTTTCGGTAGATGCATTATACCCTTGAGAGCACCATGAGCGATAATGGTCGCAATGTAAAGCTTCGGATGGAAAGTATAGCCCAAAACTCAAATACGTCAATTTTGTCCTTTGACTTAATAGTGACCCGACATGTGACCTTATTTTAAGAACTTCGAATATGCATTATATTCGTCTCCTTAAAAGCTTCCGATCGCCGCCTAGTGCGTCTCGCTGTCTCCCTGTCTCGCTGCTGTCATTGGTTCGGAAGATACGAGGGGGAATTTAACCCCCAGCAGAGCGCGTTCGGCTCGAGACCCAGCGGGGAGCGGGTACGGGTACGGGGTACGCCGCGCCAGAGCAGCCAATAACGGTGATGAGCCGGACCCGAGACGACCCGCCGGCTGAGACCGTCCCCACTGACGCACGTTTCGCGTCGTTTTCCAGGTGGTGGAGAGGTGTTTGGAGAGCAATGACTCAGCAGAAACGGTGATATTCAACGACCTCCTGTTCTGATGCCGTGCCACGGTCACAGCGGTCACAGTCAGCTGCTGTAGAGGTCACACAGTCAGCTGCTGCAGAGGGCACAGTCAGCTGGCTGCTCTCCAGCTCCGTCTGCCTTCAACTCTGCCCACCGAATCTGTGGAGTGAAGTGTCCACATGGAGTTTCCGAGGCGTGTGAGCGTCAGAGGGATTGTCGGCGCTCGAGTTCAGGGAAGTGTTGGCGGGCTGATCTGCGAGTGACGGCGTGTAGGCACCAGGCCAGTACCCTCCGGGGGGACGCTGAGGGGTACCCCCGGCCACGCTGAAGGGTACTCCGGGGGACGCTGAGGGTATCCCTGGCCAGTACCCGCCGCGGGGACGCCGCGTATTGGGCTTTCAAGCGGCTCCGCAGCCTGCGCGTGTGCGTGAGGGGCGGCACCGCCGCGCTGGGGATCGTCTTCTGAACATATCCTACCAGGGTCCAACGCCGCCGAGTGTAACGCCACGCCGGTACCGAGTGTTGTAACGTTAGACCAAAGACGCGGCCAGCGCCCGGGGACGCTAGTCTGTGTCGGTAGCTTCTAGGCTGGGCGTGGGCACACATTCGCATAGGTGGTCCCAAGATCATACATCGGTTTTGGAGTTTGCACCCTGGAACCTTATGGGGTGGCATATTTCAAGGAGCGTTAGCTCATTCTCACAGAAGGAGTATTTCGAAAACGTTTGTTGGTATGCTAAGGGATCGGGGGGATTTCGTTAAAAAGAGTAGTTCAAAGGTGATTTGTAGCAGAACGAAAGTATTATTGCCACCTGCTGACGTGTGAAATTCCGTTAGTATCTCGCATAGTGATATATATTAATATTATATACTTATATATATATATAATATATTATATATAGTACGGTATAGTAATATATATATATAATATATATATATATATTATTATTTAAATAATGGCACACACTAAGTCGCTGTGGCAACCGTCCAGGTCTTCCCTTTCACAAAGAGCCAACATGGTCTGCAAAAGATATTGCAAGTGCGTACATACTGACAGACAATAATGGTGTATGTCATTCTGTTCTCCCACCAAAAGAAAAAACCATACAAAGGCGGTGTTTTGATATAGCACCTCTCTACGTGTTGAGGTCAATCTGGCTGTTATTTCCCGGACCCGCTGAACACATACTGACCCCGGCACCTATGCCGTGGGGGATAGGATGTCGGGCTATGTTCCCTGCTGGTAACTGGGAGTCCAGAGCGGAGCAGCTGCGCGGGGCGGTCCAGCTGAACCGTCACAGTCCAGGGTACATCACATTGATGAGGACTTGGGCTTCGGGGCGCCTTCATTGTCATTATAGTGGCGGCCAGTACGGCACACTGTCAGCCTGCGGTTTCTCTGTGTGTGGGTCAGGGCGCGCTGTTACTGCACGGGTCGCGTGAGGTGCTGTGGGTTGTCGACGAGTGGTCCGTGCGAGCGACCGATGTTGTCCTTCATTGTCGACATATCCAGGTAGCAGAAAGTACACGTCAGTAACACTTTTCTCAATGCGAGCGGCATCTGTTAACTGGAACGTGGCATAAGTGCATGTCATAATCGTCCAGCCATATCGGAACTTAGACACTATTTTTAACACTTATGACACATTTCATTCAAATAGAATATCATCTTGTTCATATTCGAACGGCGTCAATGGACAAATCCGGCAGGGGCATTCAATTTTACATGGACATTATTACGTTCACATTGCTTTTGTTTCGCAATTCTTTACTTTTAATTTAGACATGGAAAATTGACTTAGTTGGCGGGATTTTTTTTATTATTTAAACAGTATAGTCGAAGGGGCCGGGGGCAACGGGGGGCAACTGCCCCTCCAACATTTTTTGGATTTTACATTACGCCTTATGACGTTGAAAATGGAAAAATCGACTTAAAATGTTTTTTTTGCCCCCCCCCTCCTACAGCACTTTTTCAAATGAAGTTCAATTACGCTGAAACACGTTTCATGGGTTAAAGTAAAATGGATTACTTTTGCTTGGAGTAATTCTGTAAAGAACAATATGTTGAGCAGTGGTGAGATGTATTGTTTTGGCAGGTACGCAGCCTGGATGGCGTGAATACGGGGTAATGCATGCGTTACGTCGATGAAACTGGGCTTTTATCTCACCTGAAAGTTGAACTGCCGCCTTATCGGCGGCAACCAGCTTCACTCGGTGCCTGCCCGGCTCAAAGACCATCTGGGATGAGTGACCGGGTGAATGACAACTGACACAGTAGGCATGATGGCCGGCTCATTTGTATCTGACAAATTTTGACTTCTGAGTGTGTGATAGCCATGTGAATTGTGATCTCTGATGTGATGTAATGTGTGTTGAGCTCATCGTTGACGCCATTTTATGTAGAGGTATGCTGTTACAGTCCTCTTTCAAGCGCATTTGTTTTCATTTTGTCATGATTATCTCATATCTGAACCTGATAATCGTTTTTGTTTCCCCTTTTACTTGGAAAGAAAATCAATGTTATGTGTATCAAAACACATTTTATTGAGGTTAAATTTAAACGTCATTTCTGTTAAAAAAAAAGACTGCCGTCTCTTGGTCAGCTTTTTCCGGCAACGTAGCATCAAATAAATAATCTGAAGTTGAAGGTGCAGCCGATAAAACTAATTATACGATTGAAATCCTACACGGAATGGAAAAATATAACTAAAACTTTATAACTGCAATTTCGCGTCAGAAACGAATGACGCTTGCTAAGTCAAATAAAATTTGCCTATCTCTAATGAATGCTGTCACTCATTTGCATTATGCCTGAACCAGTGACCAGTGTTTAACTGTTGACACGGTGCCCAACTGTCGATTTTAAATGCCTTTCCGCGGGAGTGTGTTAACGCCGATCTGGGTGCACATATGTCAAACAGTATGTCTGCTGTCGGTTTAAATAAGATATGCCGAATTGAGCTGAACAGATGCCGCCTCGCATTGAGAAAAGGTGTATTGGACCAAATCGTCACGAGTTTCCCGTGTCGCCCCCGATAGGTGGCAGGGCAGTTCGTATACAGCCGGGGCCGCGCGCGAACGATGTGAGAGTAGGACGATGTCCACGCTCAGCGTGTTCCATTCGTCTTCTTAACCCACCAATTTTGCTCTGTAATCTCGTTAACGCGACCAATGGCCGGAGCCTGTTGGCTGGAGACCAGACATGGTCGAAGTGATTAGTCTGAAATCGTGTTTAATATCAAGTGTTAACTGGTTCAGTTGCCTGCTCGTGAAGAAAAAGCGGATGTCCCATGTTAAACGTTGACGTGAATATCAACATCTTAATAGACATGTTTTCGGTTGGAATCAAGTCAGATTTGTCTGCATTTGCTTCGCAGAGCATCTGTCCACGTTGAGAAAAGAACAACTTGATGTCCGGCGATGATAATGCCACTTTCCGAACTGTAATTATCTGACGATGTTGAAATGTTTCCGCTCCATGTTGAACGGCTGTCATGTCGGCCGTTCTGCTCAGCTGCCAGGCAGTGTGTGTGTATTGTTGTTTCTGCGCGAGGTCACGCGTGCAGTGCACAGTGCACAGTGCACGGGAGACGGCTGAGCTGGACTCCGGTATTGTTGAGAGGCTGACATCTGACTGCCGGGAATGGGAGCGAGGGTGACCGGGGGCGCACGAGCTTTGTGTTGGGGTATGTCCGCCGGCAGTCGTCTCTGTGGGGTACCGGACGAGACCACACTGTGCCATTGGGGGTTATCTGCACGGGTTGAGGGTCAGGTCTCAGCGTGCTCGATGCTGCATCGCACCGAGAACACATATCGGTCTCGGTTCAGTGTGAGAACACGTATCGGTCTCGGTTCAGTGTGAGGACACGTATCGGTGTCGGTTCAGTGTGAGAACACGTATCGGTCTCGGTTCGGTGTGAGAGCACATATCGGTCTCGGTTCGGTGTGAGAACACGTATCGGTCTCGGTTCAGTGTGAGAACACGTATCGGTGTCGGTTCAGTGTGAGATTACATATCGGTATCGGTTCGGTGTGAGAACACATATCGGTATCGGTTCGGTGTGAGAACACATACCGGTCTCGGTTCAGTGTGAGATTACATATCGGTATCGGTTCAGTGTGAGAACAGTCTCGGGGGTCGGTTTCAGTGGTGATAACACGTATGGTCTCGTTCAGTGTGAGACTTACTATATCGTATGTTCAGTGTGAGGAACACGTCTCGGGGGTCGGTTCAGTGTGAGTTCTATCGGTATTCGTTCGGTGTGAGAAACATATCGGTGTCGGTTCGGTTGTGAGAACCCATATCGGTCTCGGTTCAGGTGAGAACACGTATCGGTTGTCGGTTCAGTGTGAGATTACATATCGGTATCGGTTCAGTGTGAGAACACGTCTCGGGGGTCGGTTCAGTGTGAGAACACGTCTCGGGGGTCGGTTCAGGACTGCGTTCAGTCCTGCGTCGTGTGGACATTCGCCACGGATTTCGCGCCAAAGTGTACATGGCTGCCGTAGATGGAACGATCACCGTCTTGTCGTCGACTAGCAAAGTAAACAAAATAGCGAGTTGTATGAAACCGGAAGTTATGAGACGCACACACGACCAGACAGATAGCGAGGATAGCTTCATAGAGTATATAGACATTCCAGATCCACACAACAATCCTAAAGATGAGATTTTACCAACGAGACAATTTTTCAAATAGAACGGCAACGACCACACACCGCAGTATACTACGCACCACCTCTACCCACAGACGAATCCTCACTACGCGCATTATCGACACACTATACACGCAAAACATCTAGACACCAAGGCAGACATACAGCACAGTAACGCAACACAGACATTAGCATACAGCGTGGGTGGGGCACGCGTACCAATCAGCGATGCGTTGCTGCTCTATGGTGGCAGCGCAGAGATCATTTAGCGGACCACACGCTCTCATGAGTAGACCTATACAAAATACAGCTCGAGCCACACGACGAAACGACGAGAGCATATTCAGCGCAGAGAGGACGGAGCAAGGACGGAGCAATAGGACGGAGCAATAGGACGGAGCATAGGACGGAGCATAGGACGAAGCATAGGACGGAGCAATAGGACCGGAGCATAGGACGGAGCAAGGACGAGAGAATAGGACGAGCATAGGCGGAGCATAGGACGGAAGCCATAGGACTGACATAGACGGAGCATAGGGGAACGGAGCTAGGAGGAGCATAGGCGGAGCATAGGAACGGAGGCATACGAGAGACGGCAGCATCAGGACGGGCATAGGACGGAGCAATAGGACCGGAGCAATAGGGACGAGCATGGACGGAAGCTAGGACGGAGCCATCAAGAGCGAACAGCGAGCATAGGACGGACGCCATAAGAGACGCGAGCAGATAGGGCATCGGAGCAATGAGGAACGGAGCATAGAGGACGGAGACATAGGGACAGCTGGTATCCGGGACAGGATGAGGGAGCATAGGACGGAATTCGGAAGTGGACGGGACAGGGATGACGGAGAATAGGACGGAAAGTCGGACGGGCCATAGGAACGGAGCCATAGGACAGTGGACCGGAGACAGGAGGAGGAGCATATGGACGCGAAAATCGGACAGTGGACCGGGGAAGGACTGAGAGCAAGGACGGAACACTCGACAGTGGACCGGGAACAGGATTCGGACAGACAGCCTGAAGGAATGACGCTGTACTGTGTACTGCGGCGGTTATCTCACGTTTTATCGGCAATAAGATAAGAAGACAAAAGGTCGACGTTTTTTAGTTGTCGCCTTGCTTTTGAATACAGATTAAGCCAGCAACCAAACACAGAACAACAAAACAGACAACTTTGAGCCGAATAGGGAACAAGTTATCTGGCCCGCTAGGCTAGTAAGAACGGGGAGTGAAATCGCCACAGCCAGACGTGACCAGTATATGAATATTACCGCTGACTCCCAGCCAGAATATCATCACTGAATTTCAGAATATCATCACTGAATGCCAGCTATAATGTTACCACTAGCCACCAGTATTACCACTTACAGTCGGCGGTATTTCTCTATGCTCTCCGGACTGGCTTCCTTGGGCTTCTGCAGTACATCGGTCACCAGGTACCTGAAAATGAGCGATACCGAACGTAAGCCGGGGATTACAGAACACGACCTAAGTCGCCAGATAAGAGTATGCAGCGACCAGAATGGTCTGCAGCGATCCTATCACGTCTCGCGACGGAGGCAGAGTATCTGTTAATTAACTTTACCTTACTACATAGTTGGTGGAATCAGAATAAATTACCTGGCTGACATTGTTCACTGAATCATACAGCCAACATTGTGAAACAGCCCGCATAATCATAAACAAGCCAGGGCCCCAACTACAGGGAGATGATGATGATGATTTGGGTTTAAGAGCGCCTCAGCTATAAAGCTATGCGGCGCCCCCAACAGCAGGGAGGAGGTGGCGGTAGCGCAGCCACGCGACTCACCTGATCCTGTCCAGGGCATCAGCTGTGTTGAGGTGCTGTGACCTGGTCCGCTCGGACCTCATACACAGGTAGCCGTCCCTGGTGATGCGAGACCGGTACTTCTGCAGACAGACACACACACAGGGTCATGGCCAGGTCCGCTCGGACCTCATACACAGTCCTGGTTGTGAATGCGAAGACCGGTACTTTATGCAGACAGACACACACACAGGGTCAGGCAGGTCCGCTCGGACCTCATAACACAGGTCCCTGGTGATGCGAAGACCGGGTACTTCTTGCAGACAGAACACACACACAGGGTCATGGCCAGGTCCGCCTCGGACCTCATACACCGGTCCCTGGTGATGCGAGAACCGGTACTTCTCAGAACAGACCACACACACAGGTCATGGCAAGGTTTCCGATCGACCTCAATACAACAGGTCCTGGTGATGCCGAGACCGGTATTCTTGCAGACAGGACCACGCAAACAGGGTCATGGCCAGGTCCGCTCGGACTCATACACAGGTCCCTGGTGATGCGAGAACGCGGTTACTTCTGCAGACAGACACACACACAGGGTCATGGCCAGGCCGCTCGGACTCATAACACAGGTCCCGTGGTGATGCGAGACCGGTACTTCTGGCAGACAGACACACACACAAGGGGTCATGGCAGAGTTCCGTCGGACCTCATAACAGTCCCTGTGATGCGAGACGCGGGTATTCTGCAGACAGAACTAGCCAACAGGGTCATGGCCAAGGTCCGCTCGGACCTCAAAAACACAGGTCCCTGGTGATGCGAGACGGTACTTCTGCAAGACCGACACACAATTTGGAAACGTCAAATATAATTTTTATAAACGGTAGAACTGCATCGGTCTGATTATTGGGTGCGGTAAATTCCACGTCTGGAGCCTTCAGCCGAATTTTTACTTATATTATATTTTGCATTTTGTATTGTTACGGTATTCATTAACGGTCGCCACTTTAAACAGAGTAAAGAAGGTATTATCCAGAATGGCGCACCTAAGACAATCAAACACATACACACAATCCAAAATAGTTATCGAGGCTCTGTTCGGCAGCTGCTATCAGCGTGCACGAGCTGTTTTCTATCGGCCAGCGCTAACGATGTATGCTAGCGTTGTAATATATAACATATAAGCATTAATATATACTATAATGCTTCTAGTAGCGAAAGCCTTTGGCGAATAACGATAATTTTGTGATGCCATACTGATCTTGGTGAATTTTAAATATGTTAGCAACTAGAGTAAATCTGGCAGAAATGAAGTAATGGGTAAATTCAGAAAAATATGTTCTATAGACTAGCGTCAACAACTCCACATGCCCGATGTGAGTAGGCACACTCCCTTTAACCTAATAAGTAAAGCATTATTTGTGAAAAGCTGTTATGCCAAAAACGAAAAGAAAAAAGCCTAGGCTATAGCAACCTAAGTCGGGACGTCATTTGATATAATCAGCTGACGGCATGGCATACTCAGCTGACTGCGTAGTGTTTAAAGGCATAGACCAAAAAGTAATCGTTTTTCCGTTATAACTGAAGTTCACTTAGCATTGAGAGGGCCCACGAAATGGATTAAGTTATTTTTTATCATTATTTAAGAAGATTTTAAAAATAGTTTTTTAAGCTAACGCTGCTTCGTATTCCGTGTTAGATGATACTCTCCGACGTCATAAATTTCAGCAGTTTATCCTGAAAACACAAAGAAGAAAAATATGCCTCTTTGTATTTAATTGATAAATATTTAAGTAAATTGGCAAGAGAAAAGAAGTGAAACAATCAACACAGATACAATGGTAATGACGTCCATTAAAAGACGTCAGTAACGGCTGCAAATTTTAAAAACGCTATGTGAGGAAATATTTTTTCACAAGTCGCCCAAAAAACGAAACGTGGTCTTCTTAGCTTAATTTTCGCTTCATTCTCGCAATAAATCTAATCCTTTTTATTATTAAAAAAATATGAGCGTGTCCTTCTATAACGTGATGTATCTCACATAACTAAGAACTAAGCCATTTTCCGATGATTGAGGAACAACTTACGGCCTAAGGCCTTTAACACTACGTCGTCAGCTGAGTATGCCATGCTACTTTTATGACGTCACACTTAGGTTGCGTATTGACCCGAGCTAAAATTTGAGAATACCGATGGCTACTGTATATTTAACAAACTTACCATTTTGTTTTCGTTTGTTCGTAGCTCCCGAAAAAATGTTCCCGAAAAAATGTTAGGTTTTTTTAAGCAAAGTTCTATGACTGGAAAACCTGACCTTTAATGATGACCTCTGGTGACCTTTATCGTGACCTGAGCTCCCAAAAAATTAAACAATAGTTGCAATTTGTTACGAGCTTCTCCAACAGTGTTTTCAGTTTCTGTCTACGTCCATAAGAGGGGCATTCCACGACAGATCGAACTAAATTTCGAAGTTCAGCCCACAACATTTTTTTTGGGTTTCATGAGATATTGTCGAAAGGGTTCTCTAGTGCCCTGAAGCCGATGGTGACATCGCAGGACCCTTAAGGTCAACGGTTCTCGAGATATAGCCTCGGGCATTTTAGCGAGGTCACACTGCAGAGTAATCTTTGAAGGCCTGTAGCTCCAAAACCACTGAACATAATGCATCATACCGTCGTGATATCGTCTTGACCGCAATGAACTTAACAAAATTTGGATCAGCTCTAATTTCCAAAATTTTGCCTTGGGAAATATTAATGTCACATATTGTTTTCGTTTCTATACTCCTTCCCCGTCAAAATTTTGCCATTGTTGGGGGTTTTATATAAAAGGTTCACTATTTTTCTCGTGATTGAAAAAATCGCAAAATGTTTTATTTTTTACACTTCAATTTCTGCCAACACAACATTTTAAGGGCATCGGCAGTAGAATACCGCCACTGCACTACATTTGGGGGTTGCTGTGGGACAGGAAGCACCCACGCCTAGCCCTAAGGGCAGCCCTTGCTAATAAACAATACAAAAATCGGCCAGGAAGTCGGTGGAGGCATAAGATAGCAAGCATAAGTATGGCAAAGATAATTTCTTCGAAGGTACCCAAAGAGACCGTACCACATCTCACCAATGGTGAATGAGAGCAAGAATTCGACCGCGTTACCACGCAGTTGTAGGTGATAAGTGGTCAGAGACGCCATGGACCAGAATCAGGTCACCAGTGAATCGTAGCCACCCTTGATGGTTGTGAAACGACCGGGTTTGAGCCAAAAACAGCGAGGAGTCGCATATCACCGGGACAGTCAAGCTGCCTCCTGAAAGTCCTCGTCTGGGGCATGACGAGAAGCCGAGGCCTATCTGACCCGCATATCATAGTTCATACCCCGCTGACTGTCAGCATTTGCCGACTTCCATGCCAAGAAAGTGCTGAAAATGGCCAGAACATCAGCGATGCTGCAAAGGAGGAGAATGGCCTGCCGACCGATGACAGATTCCCACCGGACATGTATACACCATTTCTGAAGCAAGACGACGCTCTAATCCATCGCGCAAGAAGACCAACCATTGGTGTTGTAGTCACTTTCAGACTATTGCAGTGCAGAGAACAAGTCTAACCAGGCAATGGCCCTGAACTGTAACTGATGGAAAATATGCGAGCAGTCGTCAACAATGACGTCAACAAGATGACGCCCGCAACCTCAGAAAAGGCTGTGCCACGAAACCTGTTAACAGCATGGCGGATAATCAATGCACACACGCTCGATAGTCAAAAACCTGATAGCGAGCTGCTGAAGAGCATCCAGAAGTGTTTCCGAGACGGTGGGGGATACGTGGGAATAATATAACACAACTGCCCACCCTTATCATGTTAGCGAGAAACAGCCACTCGTCAACTTTGGGACACCATGTGCATTGCCAGCCTTAGGCTTTCTCACCTTCAGAAGGCCATCCTTGGCTTCCTGTGGCAGCCACGAAGCCGTGGCCACATGGAACCGGACGTCCACCTTGCTGTTCACCTTGTTGACGTTCTGACCGCCAGGACCACCACTTCTACAGTAGGAGATGTCAAGCTCCCCTGAAACATGGTGGTACATAGTGAGCTAAGGCATGTTCATCACAAGCAGGCATTCATTTATCCAAAATATCTTTGGCTTTATTATGGTGAATATCAATTTTAAAACTGTATTCTTTGATCACTGACCAAGCACTAAACCAGTTTAACAACCATGGGCGCAAAGTGACCTTTGTTGTCGACGCGCCCAAAAACCCCAAAAAACAAAACAAAGTTTAACAACCATCAATATAAATATATTTATATAGAGAAAGAATTTAGGAGTATTTGACCAATAATTAAAGTTGACACAAACAGCAATGTCAATAAACTTACTGACTGGAATGTAGCCGCTGAAATTACTTCCCTCATTTTCTGGAGCCTGGAAGGGATAAATCAGTCAATGTTAAGAACAAACATGTTAACTTAAAATAGTTCATTCGGCATATGTATAGCAGATTTATGCCAGCAAGAGATATGTGCTTACTGCTGAGTATTTCACTATTCACAGGTATATAGATCACACTTTCAGCAGAAATATGAAACCTAGATACAATCAATATTGAAAATAATGACCATTCTCTCAAAAAGGAATATGCCTAAAACACATAATTTCTCTCAGGCATTATTAAGAAATGCTGAAGAGGGCTCAATGCCTTCTTCAGGAGACACACCAGTTTTGTGTAGACATCCTCTTTTAGTTTTACATTTGTACAGTAGGTACCTCACCTAGCTACTTATATTAAGCATAAATATAATAAATAAATATTCCAATAAAACCAATGAAAACAAAGACAGTAAAACGAATATGGTTTCAATCTCATATGTCCATCTAGTATCTACATGCATAAGTATAACAAATATTGTGTGTCCTAACTAGCCACAATCTGTTTGGTTTGTAACAGGCTGTATATTCTAACACATCAGCTGTATAGGGTTAACAACTATACTGACAGACATGCCAAAATAGCTGACTGCTTATGATATTGGTGGTGCATTGGTGTTTTTGTTGATCAAAATCGTCTCTAGGGTGAACAACTTTAACACTGGAAATATCCTAACTCCAGACTTGTATTGCTTCTGGTGATGTGATTACTGACCAGTCACCGGAGGCATATCCATGAGATGCAAATGGTGCTCCTGCACCCAGGAGAATTTGACGGGCCCCCTATGTACTGCTGCAACCACACGGCCTGGGAGCATTATTTTATGTTATTGTAAAATACCATGAGAGAAGCAGTTTCAAAGCCCTCTCACACCATACAAGGACCCTCTAGTCTGTCAGAGAGCCTTAAGATATGGAGGAAGAACCTTTTGGGGGCCCTCTCAGGCCTGGAATGGGCCCTCTCAGGCCTGGAATGGGCCCTCTCAGGCCTGGAATGGGCCCTCTCAGGCCTGAAATGGGCCCTCTTGGCCTGGAATGGGCCCTTGACATGGACCCTCTCAGGCCTGGGATGCCCCAATCAACATTTGGCTGAGGAGCTAAATTTGATCAGGCAAATCCTGCCCCAAATGAGGCAGGATTTGTGCTGCCCCAAATATATAATTTTGCAGACTGGCAACCAACTAATCTTCTTCTATTGAGGACCTCAAGAACACCATTAAGTGGGAAAAGTTAATTACTTACCTGATTCAGATTAGTCAATGGGCTGTCAACAAAATATTAATGTCACAAATCAGCAGTGTTGGAAAAGTTCACGTTTGTTGGTTTTTAGACCACCAACAAATGTTGTACTCTCAAATTATGACTTGTACAAATGTATTTTCTGGTACTCCTCATGAATATTTATTGTTTAAAAAATAAATGTGTTTGTTGAAGAGTACAAGTCCAGAGAAAACCTATTTTTTACTAGGGAATTAGGTTGGTAGATCATCGTTATCCAACACTAATATATCAGATTTCTTACTTTTGGCGTACCATAAGGTTATTTTTGTACTCTTCCATTGTGAAAATATGTACTCCTTTACCAACAAAAAAGAGTAGAATTCACACCCTGCACAAATGACAGCCATTGTTTAACCAATTATTGCTGTTGTTTAACCTAATAGACCGCCTCTGTAGCTCAGTGGGAGAGCGCTTGACTTCTGACCTATCCCAGTAGTGGCAGCCCGGGTTTGAGTCACTTTGTCAAAATCGTTTCTTACTATTAGCTACTGACTGGGATGGCCTGCGGCCAGTGACAGCGGTCACACTCAAGGTCAGGTGATATCAGTGAGCAGGTGGACTGTGTCAAGGTATGTCGGGCACATAAAACTTTTGCCTCTAAATTATGCCGGCCAACAGGAACAGCGTGATCAGGCGGTGAGGTCAGGACCTGTGCAACAAGCTCTGCTTAGCGTGGGTCCAGACCTCGGAAAGCCATCCATATAAAACACTCAGACTAAATTAAAAATATTATATATTGCTATACCTACCTACCCTGCCTTGACATTACTAATAACACATGTGAGATGGCCATTTTAGACCCATTTGAGGCTGAAGGTGTGGAATTGAGAGGCGTTTGCTACAAATTTTGCAACAGTAAGTTTCCAAATGATCTGATTTATCATAAACTAAGTTGTTTTTCCACTTATTCCACTTAAAATTACATTACCATATGAATCGCATTATCTTTCAAGTGATGATAGACGATTGTGGCGCCTTTGGGAAGTTGTCAGCACTCTTTACCTACCTGTACTTGAGCGGTGAAACTTAGATTAGAGCCTGGATAAATTTTGTCTAAACTATAAGCACTTCTGAAGCCTGACAAATGTGCTGAAGAAACGGAACTGATGCAATTAATGTTTAACGGATACAACAATCGCCTAACACATCCAGCGTACATGGTGGCCGCCATGTTTGTAATTAATGATGTGATACGCGTGTTTATTTTGGTGGACTAAGGAGTGCCACATTTTGGGATAATTTCAGAAACTGGCACCAATTCTTGGGTATATTTCTTCCTTGGGTATATTTCCACTCCTTGGGTATATTTCCTTGGGATTTC
>VOPJ01006295.1:0-27643 GCA_014673585.1 Semibalanus balanoides
ACCTCCAGCAGCCGCACGTTAACCTCCAGCAGCCGCACGTTAACCTCCAGCAGCCGCACGTTAACCTCCAGCACGGCTCTGACTATCGACACACTAATCTCCAGAACTTCTTCGCTTATTCGTCTTACAGCAAAACAAAAATGGTGACCCCTGGTGCTTGCACGAAAGGCCATCCAGCATTCGTTGGTCGCCGTTTAGATTACTGAACCCCACAGCGACCCGCAACAGCGAGTAAACGATCAGCATCAGAGAAGAGATGGTATTTATTATACACCAGCCTTTCGCACTGCGCTGTCAGTTCTACCAAGGTCGCCTGTTCACTACTGGAAACTATTTAGCATTCACAGAACATTGCCATAAACTGAATGGATATCCTTGCTGGAATAATACAATATATTCGATAATGTCGACATAAATACGAGTTAGCGGCAGTCCGCCGCACACCCACATGCACGCTTACACCCACACGGACGCCTGAGGCCACCACACGCCAAGCAGCGACAAACAGTAAGTACAACAACTGTCTGACCCCAAATCAAGATCCCAAAAGTAAAAGCAAATAGCAGTACCGTTAAACACATTAACACTGATTGCGGACGTGGTTTCCGATCGGCCCTCGATCGGCCCGCCCTCCCTCGTCAAGCAGCGGTTACGTTACACTGGTGCGCGCGCGGAGGACAGATATGGCGGAGGAGAGGAGAGTCCGCTCAGTAGCTCTACATGTGCAGTGCGGCGCCGCTGGCCGCCACACGGGGGTGATACAGACACAGCAACGGACGGCCAACACGGCACAATCACAGCGACTACCGGCCGAGTCGGACGCCACTGTGCGCAGGTGCAGCGGGGTCCGGCCGGATGGTACAGCCGGATCCGCATCACTCTCCGTACCACCGTGCCAGACCCCCGAGCCGAGAGGCAGTTAACGCGATCCTATTCTCATGATCTTCGCCACTCAAATGGCGGCGTCTCACTGCCAATGGTGAGTAGCGCTCCCACCTATTCAGCGACAGTAGTGCCACCTATCAAAGCGGCGGTGCTGCCACCTACCGCCTAGAAGCGGCGGTCACCGGCAGCGCCCGGCTGCATCTGACTGCGTACGGCGTTGGCGGCGAAGTCGGCAGTGGCGCTCTGCACCGTCTCGTTGCGCATCACACCGCTGGTGAACTCAGCCTGCGCCTTGCTCACGCTGGCGCCCGTCGTGCGGTAGATCTTGTGCACCTGACGATGGCCGGCACAGATATCAGTCGGAGGCGGAGCTCACACAAACCAAATCCAAACCGATACCCAACCAGCATCACATTTGTACTAACCGTGCGCCAAAAATATATGAACGTGAGAGCTAGTGAGCAAAGGCACATTCGGGTTCCAATGATCAGCAAATGAATATGATTTACAAGCTACAGGATTATGAAATACAAGAATATGGTTATGAAACACATTTTACCATTTAACCCGCGCCCCACTGGGCCTCTGCATTTCCTTCGCCCGTCTAAGGGGGGTGTTTGAACACCCCCCTCTAACTCGGCTCCTATGGCACTTAGAGCAAACAAAAAACACTGTTCGAACCGGTATGAAAAATCTTTCGAAACTATTTTAGACCTTTTTTGCTCACGTCAAAACTCAGGTCACCAGAGGTCATCGAAGGTCAAATTTTCCAGTTTTAGCGAATCGCGCTCCACTAGAAACCCCCAAATTATCTCGGAAACTATCCTATCTAGAAACAAACGCTTCAAAAAAACACAATCGCTAGCAATTAAACTTTGCAATCGCACACGCCAGTCAGCCCTCAAAAATTGACGCTCAGGTTCAATAGTTCTTAGGCTCTAGAGGTCATTAAATGGTCAAACAAAGCTGAATTTTGTGCCAAAAAATCATTTTTCGTGAATAACTTCTTCCTACAAAGATTAACGCCATACTCTGTTTTCTACGCCATCGTGTTTGTCTCGTCAAGGCGGGCTTTGAAATATTCATAATTTCAATCATGTTATGGTCAATTAAAAAAATTACCTCAGGTCAAGGTCAAGTGGTGCCCAAGTTAGGCGTCCATGTTGCATATCAGTAGATGTTTTGAAAGAGACGAACAACACTGGTGTAGTTGCAGTTCTCTTATCTGCATTAATGGTCAGGAGTTATTGACGAAAATGTGTTGGTGACTCCGATGGACCTCAAGATGACCCCGGTATGTTCCCTGCAGCAAAACCTGCACTTGGGATCATACATAATATCATATTAATCATCCAGAAGGAATCCTCTGACTGATATCGTCGACAAACGAAAGGCATTTGAATTCATCTCTCTCCATTGACTTTATAATGGGGAGATCGCACAACTTGGACTCCCGACCTATCTAGCAGTCTACCCGATACATAAAAATGCCAAGATAACACTATTCCTCGTAGAATACTAATGACTTAATGATAATCCTAAAAAGTTTTTGAATATCGATCCCTTAGACACTGTAAGTCATGTCGCTACAATCAACCGCAAACGTTCTTTTGTATGATAGGCACCTTTACCGTCGTACTCTTCCTGCGTTGCTACCTGACGCTGACCTCTTGATCACCGCAAACTTGTAACTTTTCGCAAAAATGTCCGGAAGAATCAGTGGAATACCCGTTATGCCACACTCTTTGGGCGGCGCCTACGCGCCGCCGTTCTTTTCGTTATCTTGTAAAACATGAGGGGGTGCAGTTCATACACACACCCCCCCCCCCCCAGTGGGGCGCGGGTTAAACTTAGTAGAACAATGTCAAAATATCGCATTAGAACATGGAATATTGCTCGCACTTGTCAATCGCAGGATTGGTTATTGGAAGATGGATAAGGAATGAAAGGATTTACCGCCACCAATTCCAGTTCTAACCGGCACCTCCTTCTAACCATGCAATACGAACCTCCTCATGCAGATCACTACCAGGGACAAATCAGCAACAGAAATAAAACTTAAAGCCCATCCTGACAACCAGAAACTAGAAAAAAAGCAGAAACGAAAACAAACTCATTTTCCAAACCGATCGATTCAAAATCCACCGAAAACCGTGCGACGGAGACCGATTGATTCTCTGGGTGGCGCAGTTTGTGACTACGGAAACCGTCACCGGAGCGCTGACCTCTCACCGGTCGGCGAGCACAGCCGGTCGGCACCGAGAAAAGGCCGCAGATTAACATACCAACGCCGTCACCAGCCTCAGATCACCACGCCAGCTGTGAGCGGCGTCCACGGCCACACCTTCCCTCAGGCACACAACTGACGCACACACCACAGCCGTCACCAGCCTCAGCAAAGCATGCCTTCCGTCTGACTCCTCCCAACATCCACTCACACACACAGTCCACACACCCGTCTCCTCTCCTATCCCCACAAATACCGCACACACACTCTCCAACACACACTAACTGACACACACACAGACACACACGGCGGCAGACCGGAGAGGCGGCCGGCCGTCTCACCCTGAGGATCAGCAGGCCACAGAGAGCGGCCACCACCGTGAACGCCATGGCGATCAGCGTGGTGAGCACGCCCAGCAGCGGAGAAGTGTCGTACGTGCTGAACGCCACCGCCCAGCCGCTGCAGAACGTGGGGAACACGGCCGGTCATCGAACCCAGACACTTGCCAGAGCTAGGCTGAACCCACCCTCCCAGCCCTCATAAACTGGAACCGCCGTCACGAACGCCAGACACTCCAGGACAGGCTGAACCCACCCCCAGCCAGCTGCAGAACTGGGACACGCGGTCATCGAACGCCAGGACACGGCCAGGGACGAGCTAACCCACCGCCCAGCCACTGCAAACTGAACACGCGTCATCGAACGCCAGACACTGCCAGAGCAGGCTGAACCACCCCCAGCCGCGCAACTGTAGGGAACACCCGTCATCGAACGTCACACTGGCACTGACGGTAACCCACCGCCCACCTGCAGAACGTAGTGGAACACGCCGCATCAACCCGGACACTGCCACGAGCGAGTGAACGCCACCGCCAGCCATCAGAACGTGGAGAACACGCCGGTCACGAACCCAGACACTCTCCAATGATGCTGAACCCACCGCCCACCGCTGCGAACCTGGAACACGGCCTGTCATCGAACCCAGACACTGGCCAGGACAGGCTGAACCCACCCCCAGCCACCTGCAGACACTGGGAACACGGCCGTCACGAACGCCAGACACTGGCAACAGGCTGAACCCACCCCCAGCCACTGCAAACTAAAACACGGCCGTCATCGAACGCCAGGACAACTCAGGACGAGCGAACCCACCGCCCACCACTGCAGAAACGGGAACACGCGTCATCGAACCCAGACACTGGCAGACGAGGCTTAAACCCACCGCCCAGCGCTGCAAACTGGGAAACACGGCGGCATCGAACCCAGACACGCCAGGAGCAAGCTGAACGCCACCGCCCAGCCCTGCAGAACGTGGGAACACCCGTCACGAACCCAGACACTGCCAGAAGCAGGCTGAACCCAACCGCCAGCCACTGCAGAACGGGAACAACGCCTCACGAACCCAACACGCCAGAGCAACTAACGCCACCCCCAGCCACGCAGAACTGGAACACGCCGTCATCGAACCCCGACACTGCCAGACAGCTGACGCCACCGCCCACCGCTCAGAACTGGGGAAAACACTCTCATCAACCCCAGGACACTGCCAGGGAGCGAGGCTGAACCCACCCCCAGCCATGCAGAACGGGAGAACACGGCTCATCGAACCAGACAACGCAGGAGAAGCTGAACCCACCGCCCAGCCGCTGCAGAACTTGAAACACGGCGTCATCGAACGCCGGACCTCCAGGACGACTGAAACCACCCCCATCCACTCAGAATGAACACGCCTCACGAACGCCAGCACTTCCAGAGCAAGCTGAAACCCACCCCACCACTTGCGAACTGAACACGGCCGGTCATCGACGCCAGACACTGCCAGACGAGTGAACCCACCCCCAGCATGCAGAAACTGGGAACACGCCTCACGAACCCAGACACTGCCAGGACAGGCTGAACCCACCGCCAGCGCTGCAGAACTGGAACACGGCCGTCATCGAACGCTCAGCACTCCAGGACGAGCTAACGCCCCCAGCCGCTGCAAGAACGTGGGAACACGCCGGTCATCGAACGCCAGGACCACTGCCAGGAGCGGGCTTGAACCCCACCCCGCCGCATGCAGAAGTGGAACACGCCGGTCATCGAACCCAGACACGGCCAGGACGAGTGAACGCCACCGCCCACCGCTGCAGAACTGGAACACGGGCCCATCGAACGCCAGACACTGCCAGGATGAGGCAACCCACCCCCCAGCCCTGCAGAACTGGGACACGGCCGTCATCAACCCAACACTCCAGAAGCGATGCCTGAACGCCACCGCCCAGCCGCTCAAACTGGAACACGCCGGTCACGAACGCCAGAACATGCCAGGACGAGGCTGACGCCACCGCCCAGCCCTTGCAAAACTGGTGAAACACGACCGCATCGACGCTCACACGCCAGGAGCGAGGCGAACGCCACCGCCCACCGCTGCGACTGGGAACACCCGTCATCGAACGCCAACACTGGCCAGGAGCGAGACGTCCACCGCCCCACCAGCTGCAGAAGTGAACACGCCTCATCTGAACGCCAGACACTCCAGGAGCAAGGCCGAACGCACCCCCAGCCACTGCAGAACGTGGAACACGGACCGTCACGAACCCAGGATCACTGCCAGAGACCGAGGCTGAACGCCACCGCCACCCTGCAGGAACGGAACACGCCTCATCAACGCTCAGCACTGCCAGGAGCGGAAACGCCACCCCCACCCTGCAAACTGGGAACACGGCCGGCATCACGCCAGGACACTCAGGGACACGAACCACCACCGCCCAGCCACTGCAGAACGTGGGGAACACGGCCGGTCATCGAACGCCAGGACACTGGCCAGGAGCGAAGCTGAACGCCACCGCCCAGCCACTGCAGAACGTGGGGAACACGGCCGGTCATCGAACGCCAGCTCAGCCGCTCACCAGCACGGGGCAGAGTTCTCCGCGCCCGGCGAGCGTCAATGACGGGCCTGAGAGGACACGGAACACTGGACAGATCCGCCAGCGACCAGACAGAGACGAGACGGAACTGTACCCGGCCGTCCGGATAACCCAGAAATGGTGTCAGACAGTACAACTTCCGGAGCGCCGTGGACCGGAGCAGATGAAAACGGAGCGAACACACCGGCCAGTGTCAGTTGCGGACGGAGCGGACACACGGGCCAGTGGCAGTTCTGGACGGAGAGTCTACAGCCGGGACAGCAGCGGCAGATGGGAGCCTGGTCAATGTCATAGCCGCGGGAGTGGCACAGAACAGCGGCGTGAGGACCGGATCGGTCCCATTCGGCTGACTGAACTGGCAGGTACCAACCCGACGGTGACGTCAGCCCAGAGACGGCCGCAGCCCCAACGAATACCGATCACGTCATCGCATACAGCTTGTTCGACGCGAATATACCAGCAATATGTCCTCCGAAAGCGACGTCCATGCGATTCTCCAGAACTATTCAATACCTAGGAAATAAGTAATACAGCATGCAACGCCCAGAGGAGCTGAGTGAAATTAAGTGTCGCTTAACATGCAACTGGAACGCACCAAGTGTACAACCAACTGCATATCTGCAGGCCAACAGTATTTAATACTGTGTGCTGACCGATATGAATACTCGCTGACAGGATTACCAAGCCATCAATAGCAAGTACGGATTAGTTCGCCGACAGTAAACGGAATGTTAGTGTGCAGCAGCAGCTGCAGCTGGTCAGCTGGTCAGCTGGTCAGCTGGGAGTGGCCGAGAGTCGCAGCTGTTCTGACGGAGCTCCCAAAACGATAGGCAGACTTTAAAGAGGTGTGTATAGGAGAGGGGTTTATATACAGGGACTCATAGGCTTATACAGCTACCAGAACGACCGTGCTTTTGTTCTGCACATCACCGGTGTGTCTGGGAATGGACACTCAGCGAGTAGGGTAACGGGAGAGAGGGACAGACGGCATATTGTAAGGACACGCGAACAGCCTAGGGACAGATGAAGCAGATGGTACAGATAAGACCGTGGGACAATGCGACGTATACAAAGACAGACAGACTGGCAGAAGGAGACAGAGACACGAACAGAACAGAGGCACAGAGACAGAGACAGAACAGAACAGATACAGAGCCAAAAAACAAGGGGAAAGAATAGGACAAGGAAAAGTTCCGGTTGAGCGATAACGCGCCGCTCCGCTAACCTGACAATCAGATGAATCGCAACGACGAAGCGAAACCCGATGCCGATGAGCAGCGCCAGCACGCCGACCACGTAGTTTCCGGCCGTCGCACCGGCGCCGATGGCGCTCAGACCGTTGATGATGCCACTGTGCAGCGTCACACGTCATAAACGTCAGGGATACAGCACCAGACAGACACGCCGGCCCACTGCCCACCCAGGACTGAGACCTCTGTGTCCTCTGGGCGACACAGTGTGGCAAAACAGACTACGTCGGCGGCGGGAGTTCCTCGCCGCTGTAGTCACGGCAGATGACCGCTGCTTGCTACCGCTGCAGACGGTGCTATGATGACCCCAAGCAGAGGTCAGATCAAGTCGCTGTGCTGTCATGCTCCGGCTGCGTGGGGTCACGGTCAGACATACATTGCTGAGAGTTTATCATATCAGTCACCGATATCTGCTAGCTGATAGCGGTCCGTATCTGGTTCATAACAAAGCAGCAAGTTGTCGTACGGTGCGTATTTATGTGTCTGCTGTTCAAAAAGCGGTGCTGGGTCAGACTCAGCCCCAATATAGGGGGCATGCATGCATGCACCAGGGGACGCGCACTGAAAAGCAGAATTGTTGTATTTGCAGGGAATCCTATCTTCCTGAATCCTCTAGACCTCTGTGTAATCGGAGTGCGCTAATTTATGTTATAATATTGCCGCCTGCAAAGCTACCATAAAACATCACGACTCAATGAAGCTAAAATATTAAATAAATTCCAACAAACAGTACGCACACATTTCGGGAAACCGTATCGACATCCACGAGTAGCGCTGACCGCGCCGGGTGCCCAGCCAGCTGCCGTGTCGTGTTATCTTCAGTACGCACAGAGCCGGTAATCTGGCCACCATCCCCGGGTCGGCGGCTGATACTGTACCGCCCGCCGAGGGACCGGTGTCTGCCCGACTACCCCCGCCCGGCGGTGTCAACAGTCGTGAAGCTACTCACCAAGCGCCGAGGTTGGTGATGCCGATGGCGTGCACGCCGCTGACCATCAGTTGAAAGAAGAACACGAAGAAGAAGACCATGAAGTTGAACGAGCTGTCGCTCCTGTGACAAGCAGGAGAACATTGGACGTCAGTCGAGCTGGTACTCATTCATCCCATCATCGCATGCACAGACAACTTGGACAACTTGTCTGCATTTGGACAACTTGTCTGCTCCTTTCAAGTTTCCAAAAAAACATTGCCAAGTCCAGTTACTTGAGCAATTACTTAAATGTGTAGTGCTAAATTACGTACAGATCATCTGTTTCCTGAGATGGATTTACATAACCACCCCAATCTCCGGTCACAAAGCATTTCATGTATGAATCAGAATATCAGCGTGACGCCACCGGTGTTACCGGTGTTACCACATGCTCGGCGACTCCGCCGAGTTGTGCAATACCAGGCGAGCGGAAGCCACAGGGCGCCGCTGCCACTGCCATATACGTCCTGAACCCTATAACAACGGTCAGCTCCCGGCCGCTCTACTCCCGCAGTTCCTGTCCCCGGCAGCTAGAGCAGACCAGACGAGCGGACACCCACTGACGAGCCCAAACGAGCGCATACCAACCTACGAGCCCAAACGACCGCGCCACCCACCTGACAGCCCAATACGAAGCCGCACACCCACCTGACGAAGCCCAAGACGACCCGACACCACCTACGACCCAAGCACGAGCCGCGGACCCACCTGACGAGCCCAAGACCGAGCCGCGACACCCACCGACCGACCCCAACAGCCGGTACCTCTACCTGACGAGCCCAAGACGAGCCGCGGAGGCGACACCCACCTGACAGCCAAACACCCGAGCCACACCACCCTGACGAGCAGACGAGCGCGGACACCACTACACCCAGACAACCGCGGACACCCACCTGACCCATCCAAACGCACCTCGGAGCGACACCCACCTAAACGCCTTTAAGAGCCGGAACCAGCAACTACGAGCCCGTGAACAGGATAAAATTAGAGACCAGACCAAATAGAACTGGTTTGAACTGGAATCTCATCGCCACTGCCGCCGATGAGGTTCAAACAACGAGACTGTGAACGATTACAGGGTGAACCATCAGCTGGTCACAATCATGTCAACCAAATTAACTCAACAGGATAACAGCAGCGGTCACAAGTCATGTTCACCAGACTGTGAACTGGGAACAGGTGGAACAGCAGCGGTCACTAGTCATGTTCACCAGACTGGGAACGAAACAGGTGGAACATGACGATCGCGATCACTGATGATGATGATGATGATGATGATTGGGGTTTTAGGGCGGACCGACAGCGAAGGTCACATGCCGCCCAACGACCACTGATAATATACGCAATTATGTCAACTAGACACTGACAGTACGGGACAACCAATGACATTGAACATTATCGAATTCAAAATACAGTGAAAAGACCAGAAAACGTTCTAATAAAAAATCGAAACACCGGCTCGATTTTTTAAAGAATAGCCTCAGGACTGGAAACTTGCTACGTTTAAGCATAATGTAAATACTTACATAGTAGTTGGCTTTGCTGCTGCAAATCTGAGGCGCTACTTCGACGCTAAACATCTCCTGCGCCGAGTTCTGAGCACATTTAAAAAAAAAAAACGAGCTAGCGGCTCGATGGCTCAATTTTTTTTAAAGAACGGCCTCTGGTCATCAGAACCAGAGCAGGAGAATAGAGACCAGGCAATAGAGGAGAAGAATGTCTATCACTGATAATGCCATTGTACATTGACTTAAGTTCACTACACATTGCCCAGTCTACCGGACTGAGCTGTAATCAGTACGCACGTCCCCACAGGTAGTAGAGGTGCCGGGTGATGCGCTGGAACTCGAGCGGAATGTCCACGTTGATGTCCTGGTAGAAGCAGGGTCCCAGGGGTATGATGGAGGGCAGCGGCGGCCAGTTGTTCTGCCTGGCGTTCAACTGTCCACTACGGAGCGCATCCTCTCGGCGACGCAGCTCCTCATCCTTCCGCTCCAGCTCCTCCTGCTGACGCTGTACAGACCGGAGGGGGGCAGGGGTTACATAGGGTCACAATGAGGTCACTGATGCTCCAGCTCCTCCTGCTGACGCTGTACAGACCGGAGGGGGACAGGGTCACAATGACATGATGCCCAGCTCCTCTGCTCGTACAGACCGGAGAACAGGTTACACATCACAATGAGTCACTGACCCAGCTCCTCCGCTGACGCTACAACCGAGGCAGTTACACAGATCACAATATCACATCTCAGCTCCTCCTCTACCTGACAACCGAGAAACAGGACACAGGTCCACAATACACTGCATGCTCAACTCCTCCTCCGACGCTGACAGACCGGAGGTACAAGGTCAACTTCACAATATCACTGATGCTCCAGCTCCTCCTCTGACGCTGACAGGACCGAGAGGCAGGTTACACATCACAATGAGCACTTATGCTCCATCCTCCTGCGACGCTTACAACCGAGGGCAGTACACAGGTCACAATGAGGTCCACTATCTCCAGCTCCTTCCTGCTGACGGTACAACCGGAGAGAACATTACACATCACCAATGAGTCACTGATGCTCACCAGCTCCTCCTGTGACGCTTACAAACCGAAGAACAGACGTTACAACCAGGTCACAATGAGCACTATCTCCAGTCCTTCTGCTGACTACCAACCGGAGAACAGGGTAACATCCACAAGAGTACTGTACTCCAGGCCCTCTGCTGACGCATTACAACCGAGAAACATTACCACAGTCACAATGAGTCACTGAGCTCCAAGCTCCTCCTGCTGACGCTTACAGCCGAGAACAGGGTACACAGGTCACAATAGTCACTATGGCTTTTTTCCCCCAAAAGGGCTTCCCCCTTCCTTAGCTTACGCTGTACAGACCGAGGGCAGGGTACACAGGTCACAATAGGCACTGACTCCAGCTCCTCCTGCTGACCCGCGTACAGACCGGAGGGGCCAGGACAACACACAGAGTCACTGATGCTCCAGCCCTCCTCTGACCGTACAGACCGGAGGGAACAGGTCACCAAATGAGTCACTATGCTCCAGCCCTCCTCTGCGCTGTCATGAACCGGGAGCAGCGTACAACATCACAATAGGTCATATGCTCCATCCTCTGCACGCTTTACGCCAAACAGTTACACAGTCACAATGAGTACGATTCCACTCTCCTCTGACGCGTACAGACCTGAGACAGGTACACAGGTCATAAGATCACTATGCTCCCAGGCTCCTCCTGCTACCTTTACAACGGAGACAGTAAACAGGTCACAATGAGTCACATGCATCCAGCTCCTCCTCTGACCGACAACGAGACACACAAGGTCACAATGAGAGTCACTGATTCTCCAGCTCTCCTGCTGATGCTTACAGAACCGGATAGACAGGTCACAATGAAGGTCACTGAGCTCGCCCCTCCTCTGACGCTGTACAACCGAGGAACAGGTACACAGGCCCACAATGAGTCACTGATGCTCCACTCCTCCGGCTGACCTTTACAGACCGAGGGACAGGTCACAATACACTGATGCCCAGTCCTCCTGCTTACGCTGTACAGACCGGAGGGACAGGTCACAATGAGGCATATGCTTCCAGCCCTCCGCTACCTGTACAGAACCGAGGGGGCAGGTACACAGTTCAAATATCACTGATGCTCCACCCTCCTGCTGAGCCTACAGACCGAGGAACAGTTACACAGTCACAATAGGTCACGATGCTCCAGCCTCCTGCTACGCGATACAGACCGGAGGAACAGTACACAGTCACAATGAGTCACTATTCTCAGCTCCTCCTGCTACGCTGACAGAACCGGAGAACAGGTACACAGGTCACAAATGAGGTCACTATGCTCCAGCTCCTCCTGCGACCCTGAACAACCGGAGTACAGGGGTACACCAGTCACAAGAGGTCACTGATGCCTCCCAGCTCCTCTGCTGACGCTGTACAGACCGGAGGAACAGGTTACACAGTCACAATGAGTCAACTATGCTCCATCCTCCTGCGACTACAGAACCGGAGGAACAGGGTACACAGTCACAATTACCACTGATGCCCATCTCCTTCCTGCTGACGCTTACAACGGAGGAACATTACACAGTCAAATCGACAAGGTCACTGATGCTCCCACCCTCTCTACGCTTAACAGACCGAGTAAACAGTGTACACAAGCACAATGACGTCACTGAGCTCCAAGCCCTCCTGCTACGCTGTACAGACCGAGTGAACAGGTTATACAGGGTCAACAATGATCACTGATGCTCCAGCTCCTCCTGCGAACGCTACAGACCGGAGTAAAGGTTACACAGGTCACAATAGTCACTGAGCTCCAGCCCTCCTGCTACCCTTAAACAACCGAGGACAGGTCACAATAGTCACTGATGCTCCAGTCTCCTGCTACCGCTGACAGACCGGGAGACAGGTTACAACAGTCACAGAGTCACTGATGCTCCAGCTCCTCCTGCTGACGCTGTACAGACCGGAGGGGGACAGGGGTTACATAGGGTCACCAAGACGGGAAGCGAAACAACGACACAGACTAAAGAAACGCAAATCATAGAACGTTTACAGAAAACCATTCCTGATCCCAAACAAATATATAAAATACACGTCCTGAGGCACAGTCGTATGCAAGGAAACGAAACATGTGACCAGCTGCAGACTGCAGTCCTCCTTCAGTCGCAGTCAACGATAGCGTGCAATATTCAGTCGCAGTCAACGATAGCGTGCAATCTTACCAACGAAGCGAAAGCAAACCGAGACTGATGAGTGTCCAGACGAAACCTTCTGCATTTCTGCATAGCAACGTTTGTATACTACAACAATACCACTGCAACCATGACAATAAGACATTGATGTGTGATAAAAAAAGAAACATGAAGGTTTTGCCCCACAGCTACCACAGCTAAGCTATTTATCGACGTTAAAGTGCTTCAATATTACAAAACAATAAAGTAAAAAAATGTGCCTGGATCCCGAAGTTGGATCAGGGATCCCAGCGGATCTCTCGGCATAAAATGAATGACGATTTGGGATCTCAGTGGATCCCTCGGCATAAAGCATATCAGGATGTGGAATATGTGTGGATCCTTAGACTTATTGTGTACCTGGATCTAGTGTACCATGTAGATCCCAGGACACAGGAAACAGGACACAGAGATCCGGAGCTCAGCTGGATCCCGGGATGTCTAGGCACGTGTCTGGGCCTACCATATTGCAAAATATTGAAGCAAAATGCTCTGACGTCACCCTGGGAGCCGTTTCTCCTCGTGAGTAAACTTCATTAGTAAAGGAATTTTGGTATGTAGTCCAAACTTGTGCCTGGATCCCGAAGTTGCATCTGGGATCCCAGTGGATCCCTCGGCATAAAATACATGAAGATCTGGGATCCTCTTGGATCCCTCTGCGTTAAATGTAGATCGTACAGCATCAAATATATCAGGATATGTGATATTTGCGGATCCCTCAGCTTATTGTGTACCTGGATCTGGTGTCCCCATGTGGATCCAGGGACACAGAACACAGATGTCTGGATCTCATCTGGATCGCGGATCCAGGCACATGTATCATAAAAAAAAATACAGACAGCTCAGAAGGATAAAAAGACAGGAGCGGTAAGCAGGGGAAGCCGGCTGAGGCAGAGATCCGATTCAAATCTCACTTCAGTTGTGATAGGGCAATACATCTTAACCCTATTACTGTCGGGGGGGAGGCGAATCGGCCCCCCTTGAGGTTTTTCGCGTACAGTTCATTCATAACTCAACCCTAGTAACTCCAATACTTGCTGATTTTCCTAAACAATTATCATTGCGCATCCGTAAGTTGGTTGTTCTTCTTTCTTCCAAATTAAATCAGTAGAGGGGGGTCCATAGACATTTTTTTAAGGCGGCGGCGTGTTCCGATGGTCCGAGTTTTTGAGACACAAAATAATTTGCATAGGTTTAAGCACTCGTGGAGAAGGTTTTGTAGAGATGAAGGGAGTTTTGGCGAAAACAGACCATCGGTAGAGAATTGATTTATTCTGTACCAGATGGCAATCTCGATGAATTTCAAAAATTTTGTTATTTGAAAAATCCTATTTCTTTTCGTAAAATACTTTTGTTTTATCAACAATGATTACAACTTGTTATCGCATCAGTTTCGAGAAAAACGGAGAAATATCTAAAAGAAAACATGCCAATTAATATGTTTTGAAAGTTTCAGGGTGATATATAAATATTTGATGACCTGATGTCAGGTCAAATCCTAACCTTCCTGTATAAATATATGATTCAAAATGAAAAATACGTGTTTAACACATTTCATCAATCCAATGATTTTAGTATCATGTCATCTTAGGCCCTTCTTGATGAACAGGATTAATTTTTTCGTCAGTGACCTTTTAAAAGGTCATTCAAGGTTGCCAACACCTTTGTATCCATAACTTGTGACAGAAACACTATAGAGACTCGCAAATTGTCTCAAAACGTTTGTATGTATCGTAAATACGCATCTTTTGATATGCAGTTTGACTGAGTTATGTCACCTTGACCATGACCTTGACCTGTGGTCAAATTTTCGATTTGACAAAATTGAAATCATTCGAACCGCAATGACGAGAGAAACACGATGGTATCAAATTAATTACTCTATATGTTTTAGATAAACAGTTATTAAAGAACAAACTTTCGCTGAAAAACATTTTTTTACATTCGTTGACCTCCACAGCCCAAACCATTGACCTGAGGTCATTTCTGATGCCATGGTGACGAAATATAAATGTGCTTTACAGTACATTTTCGGATTTCTCCTAGCTGCCATGGTTTCCGAGATAATGGCAAGGTTTTCTGAAAATATGTTTTGGCAAATATGACTTTTGATGACGTCTTTTGACCTTGAAGATAGTGACCAAGACAGATCTCAAAATTTCACAAAATCTAAAGTTAATTGTCGACCTTACCAATACAGTTTCATGTTTCTAGCTCATATGGCAGCCGAGATCTGAAGGGGAGAGGCGATAAGCCCCCCCCCCCCCCGACAGATTTGTATACTTTTCATCCCTCCAGGAATAGGGTTACAGACATGATCACAAATGACAGGCGGAGCTCCATACTTTACAAACATGCCCATGCCAAGCCAGCGTCATGCATATTGAATGACATTGAGAACTGAGCCGCTCAAACACACTTACCCGTAGCGACTGAAAAAAGACAAGAGAAATCGTTAGAAAATATTTTAAAAAACGGGCAACACTTTAAGGTACACTTAGTCACAGACTATGTTCCCAAGAGGACATATTTTGTCCCATAAACCATGCACAAATGCTACGCCTGCTAACCCATTTGGAATTAGTAATGACTTGCATCAGGTCGATAACTTACGAGCATTTGATTTACACACTATTCTCTATGACATCTTAAATTATTTTCACTTAAATCTGTCCGGAGTCAATAGGGCGCCTTTCGACGTTATCGATCAAAATAAATCACAGCGTGCAAAGGCTTTCATTTACCGCAACGAGCTGAGGAGACTGCACTACTCTAGCATTTTAATATTAAAATCGCTCCCTGGAAGTCGACTTTCAGCAACGTGCGGACTTCTGCATTAAATATCCTCAGTTAGGTTTCCGTGTCTTGGGTTTTGTTAGTAAACCACACGTCATCGCCACACAGAGCTGCTGCATGCACCAGTCAGTTATTCCACCGTAGAGGACCACCAGCGCCCGCAGTCAGTGGCCATGACTAACTAACCTGCAGCTGTTCAGTGTTGATCTGCTGCTGTGATGTGGCCGTGTACGGTGGCGGCTGGTCGTCCTGCGTGGGCGACATGACGGCCGGCGCCGCCCCCGCCCCCGTCCCGGCCGCCGGCGCCGCCGCCGTCTGCTGGCCGTCGAACGGGTTGTACTCCTCCAGCCCGGGAGTGTTGCTCTGCGTGGCCGACTTCACCGCCGGGTCCTGAAGGAGGGACAAGCAGGGCGGTCAGGTGACAGGTATGGACAGACCCACGATGGCCAGACACCAGACACGGGCTGAATCAGACACTCTCAGTACAGTAGCACCATAGACCTGGACAGAGCACACACATACAGAGACAGCCACACAGACACATAGTAGGTAGGGGGGAACGGGGCACGTTCTGTCACGGGGCAAATTCTGTAAGCGGGGTTGTATCGTGAACTATCCACCGCAGGTGTTTCGTTGTTTCGCAACATATTTATTTTTTGCTTGGAATGGCCCGGTACTTTCAAAACAACAACATGCCTGCGACCGGATTGGCCAAAATTTGCTATTTTTTCGACAGAAATCAAAACTTTTTAAAGTGAGCAAAATTTGTGCTGGACGCCATTCCGAGAATTATATAGTGACTTAAATACTGCCATGGAGAGTCACGGCTCACGAATGTCCAGAATATCGCGCTAAGCGTTATTCTGCCACATTCTTCCAAGTTTTCAGTACAATACGAAGTGTGGCCTACGTCGAGTGGGGCAGGTTCTGTCACCAAATCCGTTCATGATTCCCTAGTCGCATCGCTTATAAATGACCATACAAATGATGTCGGCCCTCGTTACTTACAGACAAAGGCGCAACCAAGGAACAACGTCGCCGCGGCCAACTTCGAGAGTCACCGCACGCCCCACTCATTTACCACTTTTGTTTGCTTTAAACACTGCGGCATGATGGCCCCCCCTCTGTACGGGCATCAAGGCATGTGGGCCCCCTCTCAGCAGCGAAGCGACCGTGCTGCGGTCACTCACACTCCTAGAAAAGGAGTACTTCGTGGCCCCCTCTGAGGCGGCTCCCGGGGGGCCCCTCTGAGGCGGTCCCGTGGGCGCCCTCTGAGGCGGCCCCGTGAGGGCACCCTTCTGAGGGCACTCCGAGAGACCCTTAGAAGCGGCCTCGCCGGGGGGGGAGCCCGCTCTTTCGGCCGGCCCCCGGGTCCTCGTGAGCGAGCGAACCTGCTCCAGTAATATGGAGCGGGCTGCCCTTCGTAGGGCCCCGGAATCTAGAGCGGCAGCCCGTTTACATAGACAGGATTTCGCGCCCAGAGATTCGCAGAGAGCATGGTTACTCGTGTAATAGAAATAGTGACCCACCTCTTGAACCCACGACAGATATTTAGTCCGAGGAGGGGTCCGCTTCTCTTGGCAACCACACGAAGCAGTTGAACAGCTCGCCTATGGCACAATAAGGTAAGTTCCCTTGCGCACAGAGATGATTCTGTAGACATTCCCAAAGGTTTCAATCGAGGTGATGTTACATATGTACTTAATCGGTTGCTCACTTATATATATTTGTGACACACATGAAGCTCTCCCAAGGGACCCTTTCATTTAAAGAAATACTAAGTCAAGAACGAGGACCTCCTCTTCTATTGAGACTACCACATGGAGAATTCACTTTTGAATTTTCCCAGGGCCCACCATCCAACGGCCCATCTCTTGAGGGATCGTTACCCAGGGACCTCTCTTAAACTGTAAAATAACCCTGTGTTCATATCGGAGGTGGAACACGCTGACACTTGTCTGCTTACATGTTGCTTTCTTATCTCCACCACACATTATACCTTTGTAACTCCTCCCAAGCACGAGAGCTCGCGCTCTACACCACCCTATCTCAGGGGGCCGCCTCTTATGAGATGTAGAAGCCCCTCCGACCTGCACACTCCATGTACGCTTCCACTCTTGTAGACTGAGATTAAACAGGCGCACGACTCTATTCGTTAGCATCTTGATACTAATATTGGTAACCCTTCTGAATCCCAAGGGAACCCATTTTTGTAATTACGCCAGACTCGTCTGTCCACCCTCATGGACCTTCCAGAGGGGCCTTTTTGGGCAGCAAGATCTCAACGACGGCCTTCTAGAGCATCTTTCCAAGAGGGTCCTGTTGGGCCCTCTCTTGCCCATCTCAGTTAAGTGAGTGCCGACATTGAACTGAGAGAACACTGCATTACGCGTACGGGCATACGATACCCACACTTTGATCCCGAGCTAGAGCTCTTAGAGAATATCGGCGAATTCGTATAAAAAGATCCTTTCAAGGTACCTTTGTTGCACTACATAAGACTTAATAACTTCAAATGATGGTATCTAAGCTAGAATTTCTCTAATAAGAGCCTTAATGACACTGGTTTGCCGAAAAACGGTCGAGGCAGTCATGTCGTCGAAATTTGCTATAATTCGGTATGATCGGTCAAAAAGTCTTGATTGTATGAGGCCATCCGTACTTTATACTTATAAAAGTCATACGTAAACCCCCTTGGCCCCACCAACTCTATAACTTGCAATTTTCTTTGGGCTCTTTTCATTCAGGATACAATACCCGTGCTAAAAATGTTTCGCGGCGAGTAATCACTACTTAAGTACCTCTAATACACTAATCTTCTTACATATTACCCTTTATTTAAATGCGGCATAAGGATCGGTTTGTCATGTTCGAGGCCCTTGAGCCTCACCCACACTTTTATGAAAAATATAGATATGGCGTTACGATACGACCTGCAGCGAGTTTAAGTTTCTGAGAGAGTAACAATCGTTATTCACTACATTACTATGTTAAGTGAATATCATTAAAATACACACTGTATATGCTCATAGACTATCCCTTTTCACATACACGGGGTAGTTTATCGGCGTCTTGTAGTTGTGAGGTTCTATTTTCCTCGAAAGACACAGCCTTTAGTTACTATTGACTTTTGTTTATGAGCTCAATTACCTAGTACACATAGAGGTGACCGGGCGCCCAAATCTCGAGGAGAAAAAAAGAGGGACTTTTTTGGCCAGAAAAAGGTCTGGTTCCCATCCCAAGAAAGAAAGAACGGAGACGAGCCTAGGGGAACTGGTCCGCCCACTTCGTGGTATTCTATGCTCAACGAATCTCTTTATTACTGTACGAGCAGCACTTTTAGATTCAGAGTCTACAATAGTTACGTTAGGGCTTTAACTATACCTGCCAAATATATTCTACTCAAAGAGCTCAAATCGATGTTATGGCAACAGACTCGATGTGCCACACAACTATGTTATTTAATTTCAACATTATAGCTGACCTTTACTAGGCAGATAATTCTGAACACACTATTTAACGTTATGGATGTGTAGGGAGTGCGGGGAGATCCAAACGCACCACCTACAGACAGTTCCACAGTCAACCTAGTCGCATCACTAGAGACCTGTTGATGGCCGTGGGGAGGGAAGGTCGGGTGCCACGGGAGAGGAGGACTGGCTGTCGTTTCAGCCCGTGTGATTCTCACGCGTGAGACTGACAGATCCTAGTTTCTGAGTGCCTGACTAGTTGACTGATGTTAACCCTGTAGACCATATTATTTGAAAAACACACTCTACATAATAGAGTTCTCGGCTTGTTTTTGTACACTCCTCTTAGCCAAGTACTATACTTTTACGGTTGAAATTCAGAAACGACCATTCGTGCATTTAACACTGCATTACTGGAGAAGCTTCAAATTTATATATTGTACGCATTGGTTGACCTTGTCCATTGGTCCCTGTTTTTTTAAGCAAATAAACCAAAGATATTGTTTTGCACCATGGCCACGAGAACCGCTAAACGAGATTTGCTGTTGTGTTGTGGCTTTTCTCATCTACCCAGCAAAGCCAGAATACGAGCTATTACAACAGGGCGAAATTTGAGCAGTCATGCGTCAAAAATATCAATATTTGATATGTCTCATATGCATATCTGAGTAGATTGTGGCATATTGAGACTCTCGGTTGGAGGTCGATAGATGCGCTCGCATTCCTACCGGATCGTCTACTCAATTCGTTGCTTCTATACATCAAACCGTCTAGCTATAGCACATAGAAAGAATCCGGACACCTTAAATCGTTGGTACTCAAATACGCCAACTGCGGAAGCTGTCATGTACATAAGTCCGGAACTTTTTTGTGTTTTGTATTTTTCTTGGGGGGGGGAGAAAATTATGGTTTCGGAAACTGGGGTATTGCCCTCCTTGGATCCGCCCGCATCTCTCTCGATTTAGATAATGTTAAAATGGGACAACGGGGTCATGTACTCATTGTAGGTATCTGCAATGGTCTGAAGTAAGTGATGGATACCCCCTCGTTGGCCCTGACGGGGGGCGCCCCACTTGAGGTGTGACCCACCCCCTCCAGATCACGAAAAATCTCACGTGAAGTTTGCAGCGCCCTTGCAGTTAACAGTAATCATGGTGCGCCGACTACAAGCGTAAAACGATCGGGTAGTGCGCATGCGGTTGTCATATTCAATCTTGGTGCAAGGCCTTATTCTAAGGAATTGTTCATTGGGATTTCACTGGCGGATATACCATGACTTCTAGTCTACTTTGTGGGCTTAGGGGACAAAGTTTTCTAGATCTTTTTAGGGTCTTCATCGTCAGCGCGAGATAGATCTATTCGGCACGACGGTGGAGAGCCGATTTACGGGGTCGATCAGCTGATATAGTATCGTAGATATGTCTTTATGTAGGCGGGATGCGGATTGGGGGGGGTGGCGTCGGGCCTCATCGGCCGAAATAGTATGACATCACTGCGTGTGCACTCTGGGGGGATCCGCAAAGTGTATGCGACTGCATAAAGACTTCCAATCTCCTGGACCCTCGGCACGCTATAAATACAAGAATCAGGATTATGGTTCTTGATGGATCTTCTCTCGCGCCTTGATTGCTAGTTTCCGATGATCTGGATTCTCGTGTGTCCCAATGTGGATCGACAGTTCGTAAAGAAAAACGTTCGTGAAGATTGCCTAACAGTAGAATAATCAAAATATTCCTATAACGAAAGAAAATTCAAGACATTACGAATATGACGTGAATAGCGATCACTTTTGGTGTTTGTCATCTGGATCTGTGAGGAGTGAGAACAACAGGTACATCACTATTACGCCTATCCAGTATTTACAAAGCTAAGGACCCTGTGAGAACTTAATTTATTCGCGCGCATCATAAAACCACTGTACAATCAATGCAAGTAAAAAACGGATGACATAAGTCAATAAAAATGCTCCGAGGGCATTGCTACATACGTTGGAAGTATCCAGAGTTAGGAGGCCAGAGCCTCTAAAAAGATGGAATCTTCCTTCAACCATCAGGACAGGAGCCACACTGAGAAAACAACATGTTTACTCATGTCAGGTAGCCAGGTGGCACACAAGACAAGATCGACTGACTCAGATCCCGAGACGAACGCTTCAAATTGGAATATCAAAAAATAGCATGGGATCCACTTTGGATCCCTCAACCCTGGATCCAGAATACTGAAGGATCTTGGGCCTTGGGCTATTTGCACAGTGTTCTGATACTTTGATGGGCGAAAAAACTTGCACATGGAAAAAGTAAGTATGGTAAAAAGTAAGCAATAGCTTGCAATGTGCAGAAAAGCTATAGCATATCGCCAGTCGCCACAATGCTCATTCAAAGGCCAAAAACGCCTGGGGCATGACCCATGTCTGGTGGAAAGCAATGCCCATATGGTAGGAAATATAGTAGTGCATGTGTTGATTTTGGGCCCTCCCTTCCTTTTGCTGGGGAGGAACAGCAGCATTGCATACCATTGATCTTGCTTTATTATAAAGTATTTGCAGACTTCTGAACACATTAAATAAAGTCATATCATTATTTGCAACACTGCCAAATTTAGCACATTTATTCAGGCAAATGACATTCAGAAATTAATCATTGCTTAAAATGTCTAAGGCACACTAGCCTCCTTGAAGTGAATATGTTTCTCATTTGGTAGGTGCATAGGGCCTAAATGTATCAATCAAAATATGTAATATGTTATATTGCAAAAAAAAATACACACACAACCAGGCAAAGGGTGACATGGTCAACCATTAGTATTATGGTAAGCTCATATAACAAATAAGTTAATACATGGAAAGATGACTCCTTATTTCACAGATAGGTATATAACCTAAAAACATGGTTTAGTTCAATAATTAACCATGATTAAAAACCATCCAGCTGTGTATAAGCAAATTTACAGAGATGTCAAAGTACATAACACTTTTACAAAGCTTTAAGCTACAGATGGCATGCTCAATCATCTGAGAGAATAAAAAAATGCAGTTGCAGTGCTGAGGCGGCAAGGGTTTGTCTTTGGCAATCGCCATCAAAGACCATGTAGCTCAGTGGGAGAGTGCTGGGCTTCTGACATCTGACCTCACCCAGTAGTGGCAGCTCAGGTTTGAGTCACTTTAGTGCTCACTTCATGATTTCCCCCTGACTGGGATAGCCTGCAGCCAGTGGCAGCAGTCATTGTCAAGGTCAGGTGACGTCAGAGGGTGGGTAGGCCCATGTCCAGGTACGTCAGACACATAAAAAATTATAAACTCTGCCAGACGCCAGGAATTGTGTGATCGGGTAGTTAGGTCAGGGTCTGCGCAACAAGCTGTGCTCAGTGCAGGCCTGATCTCATAAATTGATCTGTTCAAAACCATTTGGGCTAAAAAAATAAACAACATTTAAATTTGCTTATGTTGCCAACTTATAAAATATATTCAACTTATTCAAACGCCAGCTGATGGAGCTGTTGCTGAGCGTGTCAGGACATGAGAGTGTGTGTGATGCTGCGCTGGCCTGATGCCTGATTTGCCGAAATCCCTTGTCCGATGGTGTGCGTGATGTGTTTTGCTGCTTTTACTATGTTTTGTTCCCTTTTTATCATATTTTTATCGTCCCCTTTTATCAGATACGACGTGTGACTTTGAAAAGCCACTGATTTTTTGTGGAAAGTATACGAAATATAATGAAATGAAATGAAAACATATATGAAACATAACAACACTAATTGAGGCTTATGGAGGAATTAGCAACTGCCACATTAGACATACCCTTATGGTGCAATCAACGTACCTAAACCAAAATGTTATGTTATTGTTTTAAGTTCTACCAAAGTAGCAAATATGTACTTAATATTCTACCAATAACAATATTAAAAAAGTAATCCACAAGGCACAATTCATGTCATATAAAGCAGCTGTTCACGCATACATACCGCAAAGGGATCAGCAAATGGATTATCATCAAATCCTGACATTTTTGTATTGTGATGAGAGCTGAACACAGCACAATCGGAGGGTCGACAGTGAAGGTGTCGCCGATTTTTATGCTGAAACTTTTAACTCAACAAAGTTTTGTTATTTTTGAACTCATTACAATATCAGTTTTCAACCTATATTCAACTCAGTATTTTTACAGCGATAAAATCGCAACACAAATCCGCCTATGACAAGCACCGGTGCAACAACGCGCAGTTTTCGCCAACTATCAGCGTAGGAGTCATCGTTATCCCTGTTACATGCTTAATTTGGTCCCAGTACGTCACAATACTTGCCCAATGCGAATAGCAAGACGGTTCGAAGCTAGTTCCTATTATATATATGGGAGCCAGGGGATCTTTCAACTTGGTTTTATATTGCTTTTTCATTAGCTTGTACTTATGACGTCATGATATTCACTGCATTTATTAGAAGTTCTTAGCTGGTATCTATGGCCTTGGAATTGCGAGTGCTGAGGCCCAGCATACCCTTCAGCTAGAGTCATCCAGCAGCGATTTTACCGCTCCGTGACGTAAGTGCGTGACATCACTGGTATTTAAGGGCCTTAGGCGCTGTTACCACATACCAGTAATGCTTTTAATGTGGTATAAATTTAAGTTACTTTTCTAAGTCAGTAGAGATGAAGCACTATAATAAAAACCATTCAGTAGAGCATTTTTTTCTTCTGACGATCCAACAATCGTTTCGTCCTCGCTCTTACCACTGGCCTAATGCAGCGTATCAAAGCCGCTTATGTCGCTCATGTAGCTCAGTGGGACTGGGGTTTGAGGAGTCGCTTCGGCGCTCGTCATTATTTGCTCCCTACCAAGGCCGTATATACCCTCCCTACTGAGATGGCCTGCGGCCGGTGGCAGCAGTCGCACCACTGAACTCTATAGAGATGGAAGGCGCATTGGCCGGAATACTTGGTCCTATTATGATACGGCGGCCTGTTTGGGATCCAAGACAGTCGGGCGCCTAGAGTTGTTAAAGTGATAAGCGTGGCGGGCACCCAAGGCTGACATTTTAAATTAGATCGAGCGAACTACTGGTGGTAGCGCAAAATGGCTACCACCCCCATATGTTCCAAATTGATTAAGAATCAATTCTAGGCGAAAAATATTTTTTTCGTTGCAAAAAAATGAAAGTCCTAGATATCATTACTTCAATCATTTGGAACATTGGTGGTGGTAGTTCTTTGACTCTACGACTATAGTTCGCTCAATATATTGTAAGAATGTCAGCCTGGGTGCCCGTCCCGCTCTATCCCTTGATACACAGGGCCGCCCGACTGCTTTGTGAGTACCAGTACGGCGCGTCATTAGACAACTCGTGCCAATGGGTCGCAGCGGCATAGCTACCCTGTGAGTCGCACATCCCCCCCCCCCCCCCCCCTCCCCCCCGCCCCCCCCCCCCGCCTCCCCCGCCCCCCTCGAAGGCCAGTTGTGCGTCAGTTGAGCGGGCGGCGACCGTGTCCAAGTATGTCGATTGTCGGGCACGTAAAACTTTCGTCTCTAAATTTTGCCGGCCAACAGGAATCGCGCGATCAGGTCAAAGGGTCGCGAGGTCCGGTTAGGTTAGGACCATGGGTGTAGCTTTAATGCAAAGGGGGGTTGTAGCTACAACCCCAACAATTTAGAAATTTAACACTACACCTATGACAAGATGTGGTACAAATGGGCTCAACTAAGTGCATCCCCAATGATTTTCAAAAAGTTACGCCTTTGGTCAGGACCAGTGCAACAAGCACTGCTTAGCGTGGGTGCTGACCTCGGAAAGCTATTCATACAAAACATTCGGACTAAATATATAAAAAAGCCGGTGCAAGANCTGTATTTGCATCTCAATCCGCGTGTTGGTAGAAATTCATACTGCTCCCCAGTTCCCATATTGATATCAAAATAAATGTGGTGGGGATATAACGAGGATAATTTTTTATCAAGGATTGTAGACATTTTGCTTGCCTGAAAACATTTAATTTTGTATGCATTAAATATAACAGATTAACCATGGTTCTGACGTATTTTCTTGCATGTTAATTTCAAACCAGTTAAGGTAGGATTGATTAATAACAACAGAAAAAAATGTCAGACTTCATAAATCATTGTTGTAGATGATATCAATATACACTTATCGCTTAACCCGCGGGCGTAGAGGTCTTCCAGCCAACGGCGCAGGTGTGAGGGTAAATTATATACCCTCTTGTATCTTCCAAACCAATAACCGCAGCGAGACGTGCAAGGCGGCGATGACAGGCTTATCAATGAACTAATTGAATGACATACCAAAACAAAATAAGTTAGGCCAAATGTCGGTGATGTCGGGTCGTTTGTAAAAATCAAGTTCATTGAGTTAATGGTATCATATTTCAATTAAACAACCTTTGCATTAGGACTATCAATGCACATAAAGCTCTCAGAGGTGTAATACATCTCCTGCATTAAGTTAAAAAGTGAATTGGATATTGCAAACGGTCAAGATCAGCGTCACAAAACGGCCGACCTGTTACCAAGAGGTCAACTGAAAGTCTTGTGACACATGTTTAGGGTTTATTAACATGTAAAATATTGATGCAGCATCATTTTCACAACTTGACCCCATCAAAAGTAAAGGTCTGGTCATCTAAGGTCAAAACTGGAAACTGACATGAATAAACAAGGCATGTTTCTACAGCAGTTTTGTCTCATAAATACAGCCATGACATTTATATATCTGTATCAGGTCAAAAATCCAAATAAATGTTATTTTGAAAAATGACATCATTAGCCATTTATGCTTGGGGAACAATCAGTCACTGAAAAATAAAGATATTACTTTGAAATTCGGTTTAGGTATTTCTTACACTCGGTTCTCTCATAAATATTCCGTTTTTAATACCATCACAAATTTCGATTTTGTGGAAAATTTCTGAATGTGTTTTCTTTTTTGAGGGTTTCAAAAACCCAAAATTTTGGAAATACGATGTTGCCATTTTGTAGACAATTCAATTTCCTTCCTTTTTCAATTTTACGCTTGCAATTTGTTTTTTAGCTATGTTTTCTATGATGCATCAAACATTTATCATTTTTCCACCCAAAATGATGACGACGTACATGACGTAATCAAAACGTCATCATCTCCCTAAAATTTTGATTCATTTTCGATGATTTTTTGGGGGAAGACGTCAAATTGATGCTGCATAAGGTACTAAAAATTTGGCGTTGTTATCTGGTATGGTTTTCAAGTTATTGAGAAAATCCGGGAGGGATAATATTTACCCCCCCTACGCCGCACGGGTTAAAGGGAGTGTGCCTACTCTTTTGAAATGTCAAATATATTTTTATTACGGTAAGAACTATTCTTGATTATTGGTTACGATATAAATTCACGTACATGGAGGCCCCTTTTGTTTGAATTTTTACTTATATTCTGTCTTTGCATTTGTTTTGTTTTCAAAACTCCATAAACGATCGTCACTCTAACAGAGTAGGGAAGATGTTACCTATATAATGGCGCACTGGCCAAGAGCTAACATATATGCTAGCGGTATAACTTTAGAGCATCTTTTTGTCGCGAAAGCTTCTCTGGGACTATTAATAATTCATCTGCTGCCCAGTATGTGATTGGCGACTTTGGATATTCAGCAACAAAGTGATTTCTTGGGGAAATGAGTACGATGGCTACTTCAGAAAAGTATGTTCTACAGACTAGTGTCAACAACTCCACATGACCAATGTGAGTAGGCACACTCCCTTTAATTTATAATAATAATGTGAAAAGTCACATTTGTCAGGATATCAATATTGAACTTTTGCCCATCTCTGATTCATAAGATAATTCAGTTTTTAGTCTTAGTCAGTATAATTTATCCATACCTGATTATTTTATAAAATGATACTCACTAGTCACTTGTGATGCGACTTTTAATTAGGTAAAACTATGGTTGGGCGCAAATTTACCGAAGGTGTCGGTGTGCCTTAAAACCCTAATAAACAAACAAATAGGTAGCTATTGTCACTCACTTGCATTATAACCTTAAACTAGGTAGCTATGGTCACAAATTGACCTGAGGTGTTGGCACACCCTACCCTCCCCCCCCCCCACAAAAAATGTATGTGTGCCCTGGCTACTGCAGTGAGCTTTTCTACAATAGGATCCATGGTAATATGTTTTGATGAGACATGTGCATGGATGTTGGTTACCAAAAACAGATTGTATTGTTTTGAATTATATTGAGCAATCAAAACACTCCATTTGAAATAGCTGTTCTGGTTGTTGGCCAGGGTTAAAGGAAATAGTTTACCTTGGATTGTTTTTTTTTCAAACACAATTTGATTATTTTGACAGAGGGTCGTGGTCCAGGGGTCAAAGTCAGACTGGGTTCCCGTCACCAGCGGCATCCCGCAAGGATC
>VOPJ01006296.1:0-12278 GCA_014673585.1 Semibalanus balanoides
CTGGTCGGCTGGCTGGGAGGGACTGGTCGGCTGGCTGAGAGGGACTGGTCGGCTGGCTGGGAGGGACTGTGGGCCGCCTGCTGTGGTGTGTCGGTAGTGATTGACTGACGCAGCTCGAGGTGCCGGGTGGGACAGGGTGGCGCCTTGGTGGTCCGACAGCGACCTGGCGGCGCCACAGAGACTGTAATGGGACGGCTGTGCAGCGCCCCGAATGGCTATTGATTGGCCCGTATGGCCGGCATTGTGACCTTTACTGGTCTGTGGACCGAGCTATCTTTGCGAGAGCATTGCCTGGTTCTGGTTCTGTTTCACGGAAGTGGCAACGTTAGACGTCGGGCAAAGTTGCCAGTGTTTGCCCTGTTCGGTCACGATGATGGTAAATGTAGGCCGCTTCGCCATGTTGCCGTGGTATACCCGTAGTCAATCCGTAGTCAATGGCCATACCCTAAGATTTGTTTTGCCTTTGACACTTCCGAAAATGTCAGCTCAGGAAAAGACAACGGGTATGACCTGTCCTTACTCCTAGTGCCAAATATTCTGTCACCAAATATCTCAGCCATATTTTGTCGGTGTAATTGCTGCCGTTTAAGGCGTAGCTGCGCCGGACGCCGATGAACTACATAGTTACGTGCACTTCGCAGTGTGTACTGGGTATGTGACTACAGTATGTATGCGACAGCTGTGTGCTGTTGCTGTGTTTCAACCGATCCAGTGTGTGTACCAGTGTGTCTATAACCGTACATTGTGTCTGTGTCTCCAGCTGATCAAGCGAGAACCAGGCTCTCTGGGAATGCGCCGCTGGTCTCTGTACGGTCGCTTCTACCTACGGCACTTCAACGAGCTGGACCACGAGCTGAAGGCGCGCCTCAACATGGGCTACAAGGCGTCCAACAAGTACCTGGACTCGTTCACCACACCGTTTACTGAGATCATCGCCCAGTGAGTCACCGAATCCCTTCACCGAGTCGCCGAATCCCTTCACCGGAATCGTGTCTTCCCCAGTGGCTGTACCGTGTTCAGGAGAGCACACAGCCACTGCTGGGCGGTCAAGCTGGATAGGCTGTTGGATTGATTGTTCAGTCCAGTGTGCGTACCGGTAAAACCCTGGTGTTGTTTAGGGTAGATCTCGAGTATCTGTCCGAGTCTGAAACGGCTGTGCCTCGGGGAGAAGCGTCCGGAGCCTAATGTGATCAAACTGCCAATCACATGTCAGATCACTGTCCGTTCGTGTTAACCTCCCCGTGCTGAAAAGGGTTCAGCCGTGCCAATACGCCGCCGGTTTTACCTTTATCTTCATCAGTCATAAATCCGTCAGATGTTGTGGTTGGTCAGTGGTACCAACTACCGAGGCATTATCTGTGTGTGGCATTGCCAGCCATGAATTCGCCAAACAGAGTCCAACATATCTTCCCTGTCGGTTTGTGCATTGGTGGTTAACCAGTGGTGACGTGACATACTATCAAATGTCCAATGTCCATGTCTTTTTGCATAGCGTGCTTCTAATGTTTCCGACACAGCGCCTCAACTGCTGCCTGTACCCTGCTCGCTCGTCAGGAACGTGATGTTCGTCTCCGGCGCGATGCTGGCGGTGCTGCTCGGACTCACCATCTACGACGAGGACGTCATCACAGTGGAGCACGTGCTGACGCTGATGACGCTGCTCGGGGGACTGGTGGCCGTCTGCAGGTCGGTCGTGACGGATGACGTACTGTAGGGGCGGGGCGGGTGATGACGGATGACGTACTGTAGGGGCGGGGCGGGTGATGACGGATGACGTACTGTAGGGACGGGTCGGAGCGATATCACATGCCATTGACGTGATCCGCGTTGTCTTTAACACGCGCGCTGGAGAGGGGTATGCCACTAACACGCACTGGAGGGGGGCACTTTAGTGCCCCCCCCCCCCGTGAGATCTCAGAAAGTATGAGAGCTAGAACGTTCAAACTTAGAGGGTAGGTAGGTGCTGTGAGATATACATTCTCTTTTTAAATTTGGTGACCTTAGTCATATCTTAAAAGGTCAAACGAGGTCATGCAAGGTCGAATCGGCCAAATGTCACCTTTTTTGGGGGATTCGACCTCTGTGACGTCACAGGATCAATGCAATGGTATGAAGTTCTGTTTGGGATGAACATCGACACTGCTACCACATGCGTTTTTGAATCGTCCCGATTCTGACTGTTTGTTCCGAAGATAATCGCTTCCCGACATCGATTCTGGCCGCCATTTTGGAATTCAAATCCATTAAACTCAAAAATTTATCGACCGATTTCTATTTTTACGTTCAAACGACCCCGCTATTGTGTTGCCCGTTTAAATGTCGCTCAAACACTACCGCTCTACGCCGCTTCGTTTTTGAGATATTTACGAAAAACATGTGGGGGGGGGCACAAAAGTGCCTCCCCTCCAGTGCGCGCGTTAAGTGTTGACTGTTCGGGTTGCGGTTGTGATTGCGCTGAAACTATCATCTCGTCTGCTACTTTGCTTGTTTTTAGCAGTAATTGGAACAGAGGGTAAAAAATCCCCCCCCCCCCCCTGAACGTGACTGCGACGTGACTGCGCAATGAATGACGATAAATATTGAATTCGTGCAGAGATCATTAATTAATTTTCCATATTTTCTTATAGTGAATCTGACCGCTGTTTGGATGCCATACGCTGCCCTTTTCATCTCCGGGCTACTATAATTGGCAATGCTGTCACTAAGCAGCACTTAATCACTCAACACTGGCTTATCTATCGCCGACTGTGTATAATTCATCGGCAGGGTGTTTATCGCCGACGAGAACATGGTGTTCGCTCCGGAGCAGCTGATGTCGGCGGTTCTGGCGCACATTCACTACATGCCGGACCACTGGCGCGGCCAGGCGCACACCGCTGCGGTGATGCTGGAGTTCAGCCAGATGTTCCAGCTGAAGGCCGTGAGTGGCGCTGGCAGGGTGCTCCTGGGACGCGGTGGTGGGCTGTGGGGCATTGTGGATCGCATCGGGACACTATGGGATACATTGGGACGCTGTGGGATGCTGTGAGATGTATTGGGACGCTGTGGGATGCTGTGAGATGTATTGGGACGCTGTGGATACTGTGAGATGTTATGGGGGATGCTGTGCGGATGCTGCGGAGATGTATTGGGACGCTGTGGGATGCTGTGATATGTTAATTGGACGCTGTGGGATGCTGTTGGATATGTATTGGATGCTGTGCTATGTATTGGGACGCATGTGGGCATGCTGTGAGATTGTAATTGGACGCTGTGAGATTATGGGACGTGGGGTTGCTGTGAATGTATTGGGACGCTGTGGGGATGCTGTGAGATGTATTTGAGACGCTGTGGGATACTGTGGAGATGTATTGGGACGCTGTGGGGGTGCTGTGAAGATGTATTGCGGACGACTGTGGGATGCTGTGATATGTATTGGACGCTTGTGGATGCTGTGCTACTGTATTGGGACGCTGTGGGATGCTGTGAGATATTGGGACGCTGTGAGATGTATTGGACGCTGTGGGTGCTGGTTGGAGATTGCTATTGGCGCTGTGGGATGCTGGAGATGTATTGGGGGACGCTGTTCGGTGCTGTGAGATGTATTGGGACGCTGTGGTTTGCTGTGAGATGTATTGGGACCGCTGTGGGATTCTGTTGAGATGGTAGTTGGGACGCTGTGGGGTGCTGTGAGATGTATTGGGACGCTGTGGGGTGCTGTGAGATGTATTGGGACGCTGTGAGATGTATTGGGACGCTGTGGGATGCTGTGAGATGTATTGGGACGCTGTGGGGTGCTGTGAGATGTATTGGGACGCTGTGGGATGCTGTGATATGTATTGGGACGCTGTGGGATGCTGTGAGATGTATTGGGACGCTGTGGGGTGCTGTGAGATGTATTGGGACGCTGTGGGATGCTGTGAGATGTATTGGGACGCTGTGGGATGCTGTGAGATACATTGGGATGTTGTGGGATGCTGTGGTACGCTTTGATTTGTTTTGGGATATTGTTGCGTGCTCTTGTTTGCTGTGATGCGCTGTGGTTTGTTGTGATCTGTTGTGGTGTGATGCGCTGTGGTTTGTTGTGATCTGTTGTGGTGTGATGCGCTGTGGAGTTTGTGTGATCTGTTTGGTGTGATGCGCTGTGGTTTGTTGTGATCTGTCTGTGGTGTGATGCGCCTTGGTTTGTTGTGATCTGTTGTGGTGTGATTGGCGCTGTGGTTTGTTTGTGATCTGTTGTTGGTTGTTGAATGCGCTGCGGTTTGTTGTGATCTGTTGTGGGTGATGCGCTGTTGGTTTGTGACTGATTCTGCTTGTGCGTGTGATGCGCTGTGTTGTTGACGTGATCTGTTGTGTGTGATGTCCGCTGTGGTTGTTGTGATCTGTTGTGTGTGATGCGCTGTGGTTGTTGTGATCTGTTGGGTGTGATGCGCTGTGGTTTGTTGTGATCTGTTGTGGTGTGATGCGCTGTGGTTTGTTGTGATCTGTTGTGGTAACTGCTGATGTTGACTGCTGTGATCCGGTCTGCTATAGTATGTTGTGATCTGTTGTAACCTGCCCTGTGGTCTGCAGTTGTGACAACCCAGTATCACCGGATATCAGGGTTGGCAGGGGGTGGCAAAAAGTGGTTTTTGCCACTGGTTTTAACCGGTTAAAACCGGCTGGCAAAAACCCCTAGTGGCAAAAAGTGGCAAAAAGTGGCAAAAAACTCCAATAAACTCCAATGAGCCTAAACTGAACCAAAACAATGGCAATGAGTCAAATAGGGTTTGCTTTTGTGTTATTTCCAAGTTATATGGGAAATAATAGTATTTTTCACAATACATGTGTTTAAATGGCAGCAGAGTACCCAATAATTACCATGCTGATGCCAGTTACCTACTCTTAACCCAGGTACACAACCCAGCTGCTCTGCTGTCTTTCCATCATAACTGTTGGTGTGCCTGTTCTTTAACACAAAAACAATATCATTTGTCTCCTGGAAATAAAGTCAACAAGATATGTATAATAATAAATTTAGTGTTAGTAAGTGATACATCTCCAAAAAGAGAAATGGGAGATACAATTATATGGACCAGAATAGGTTTACAGTCATTTTCCATACTGGTTTTGTCATGACCTCCTAGTTTCATTAATATTTATTATGTCATTCAGCCAGCTCAGTTTAGGTCACAGACCATCCATTGTGATCGATTAAAACTGGATCTGCACTGAAACGTGTATTGCTGCCTGCGGGCCCGAACACAAACTTGCACTCCCCTCACCAGTTCACACCGCACATCAACTCTCCACATTAGCCACCAACCGAATCAACAGCCCGGAGCAGCATTACATCGCGTGACCGGCCGCCGCCCGGGGCGGCGGGGCGACGGGCCTGGTCACGCGCGACGGTTCGAACCGTACAGAGCGTAGGCGAGGCACAGACCAGAACACTTGTCATAAGTATTGGCCAATATTAGCTAGTAGCTGCGGCCGCCTTAAACTGAAAAATCGACATTTCCATCATAGGCCAGCCAAAAAAAGAAGAGCTGCTAGGACTAAGAATTCTCGTTAATGCATAATTGCAGTCTTCTACACATGACAATGCAATTGCCAGTATTTTACTTTAAAATGTTCAACAAAAAAGGAATATTCCCCTTCCTTCACAAACAATTTTATGAATAAAAAAGCACATGGGCAGTTTTTTAGTTTTTGCCACTTTTTGCCACTTTTTGCCGGTTTAAACCGGTTTAAACCGGCAAGTGGCAAAAACCCCTTTTTGCCGGCAAAAAGTCCAACCCTGCCGGATATATGTACTCTTTTGATGAACTCGGTGTGAAATTGTGTTGTTCTTAACCAGTGGTATTGACTCCTCGGAATCCATCTCATCAGAAGCTTGTCCGATACCATCCAATTTAATTAAGTTTGGCGCTGATCGATCTGGACTACTGACGAGTGAACTTGGCCAGCGATCGGTGCATCTGTGTGGCTTGAGACTCTGAGAGTGGTCTGAAGACTGCGCTCTCTACGAGCCTCTGGGCTTGTTTAAGCCAACTGGAGACATGGTGGTGGCCCTATACGAATAGATGGCCATTATTTGTTTTGTTCGCTGCTTTCATTGGAGAATGTCTTATATTATGATTGTTAGCTGCATTGTAGTACATTATTGTGGGGACGACTGACTTCACGAATCAATAACGGTGAAAGCGTTGGTCAGTGGCGTGCGTTGGTATAGTTTCTTGAACTTTTGGCTAGGATCCAAGTGTGTCAAAGCGTGTGTTCGTAAGGATGTGGACTGTGGAGTGGTCAACGTTCTATCAACTGTCGACCTCTTCCATCGTAGGCGATTATGACTCCCAACCAAGATATGCCTCCATCTATACGTGCTGCATGGTCTGTGGTGGTAATACGGTGCCACCTCTGCCGACAGTATTTCCTGATCGAGGAGCTGCTGTCGCCGATCATCACGCCGTTCATCCTCTGCTTCCACCTGCGCTATAAATCGCTCGACATCGTGGATTTCTTCCGGAACTTCACAGTCGACGTGGTCGGGGTAAGCGTTGCTGGTATGATGTGAGCATCTGACTGAAAGTTTTGTTTTTTTGGTTTGGTTGGGAGAAGACCGCTTCGGCCCGCTCAGACCATTACGCAGCCATGGGATGAAGGATAAGGGGTAAAGTGGTTCAAAATGGATCGCCGACCGGGCAGCCCTCCATGGACAGGTCCTCCCCCACATGGCGAAGCTGCGAGGAGGGCCCACGCCATGCAGACGGCTACCACTCCCGGGGGCTGGCTCGAGGGCTGCCACATGCCCGGTGACCAGCGACCACCAGACCCGGGCAGTGTTGGATTTTTGACCGTTTATTGGATTTTGTTATTCCAAAAAAAGTTGTGCTACAAGAAATAAGTATGCTACAGGAAAAATATGTGCACTATACGTATACACTATATAAAAATGAATATCTACTGACGACCGACCGCACCCCCCCCCTCCCCCTCCCGGTCAACAGCATATGTCTGAGGAGCCAAATAATGGTCATTTGTGTACTATTTTTGCAAATGTACTACAGCTACGAAAAAAAAAAACTATGCTTCAATCCAAAAGCCCAAACCAAAAATCCAACACTGGGTCACCCGGGTTAACGTGGGCGTGACAGGGGATGAAGGACCGACAGTCGGGAGGATTACAAGGGATCTGCTGACTGAAAGCTTGTGTGTGTGTGGTGATATTCTCAGTAATCTTGCATCTCAATCGGACGTAGCATATTCGCTGTTACGGGATTGTTTGCCGAAGTTGTTCAAAACCGAATGCACATATTGTTCAGAACCAAAACGGGTGTAGACTGTAGCCACAGTCCGTTGTCACGTTATCACACGTTTCACAACCTTGTGGGCATAAAACGTCCTCACGCCGAACACACCAAACTACAGGGCACAGGCCAATTGGACAGCCTTGTGTTGGTGGCGGTGCGTCCAACCTCCCCCGCCCGGTGAGGGACGTGTGTTCGTTTGCTGTCGGTAGCGGCGTTTCAAACCTCTATTTCCCCTCCTGCCTGCCCGATGTGAGACGTGTGTTCGTTTGCTGTCTGTGGCGGCGCGTCCAACCTCTATTTCCCCTCCTGCCCGCCAGGTGGGGGACGTGTGCTCGTTCGCGCAGATGGATGTGCGGCGGCACGGTCAGCCGGCGTGGCGGCCGGCGGGGGGCGGTGCGGGTGCCGCTGGGTCCGATCCCCTGGAGCCCGACTCGGCTGGTGAGCAGGAGAGACCTGCCGACGAGGGTGCTGTCGGAGAGGCCACCCGCGCCGACCACGGCAAGACGGAGCTGTCGCTGATGAGGTTCGCCATCACCAACCCCGGCTGGCGGCCGCCAGAGAGCTCCGAGGTCTACATCTCCACGCTGAGGTGAGAGGCAGCCGCTGCACTGCGGGTGGGATGGTGTGGTGTGGTGGCACACGGCTGCTGGTTTGTGCTAGGTACGTCTCGTGAAAGTGGGAGTGTTGATAGTTGACACTAATTTATAATAACCTTTCTATTGTTAACGTCTGTGGTTATCTGGTCTTCGGAACCTTGTGATCGGTGATTCATCCTTTTTGTGGATTAAATTCAAATATCTGACGTCGATTTTCAAATGCTGCAGCAATCTCCAGTGTTAGCCCCTCTGTAACGCCCCCTCCCCCTCGTTTCCAGAGCGCAGGGGGCGCGGGACGCGGCCTGTCTGGCTCAGGCGGGCGGCGGCTTCGGTATGCCGCCGCTGGCCGAGGAGAACCCGCTGCTCTCCTCCCTGCAGGCGCTGGGCAGTGTCGGCTGCCAGCAGTACGGCCCCCTGCTGACCGCTGGGCTCGGGGACAGCTCGCTGGCCGGGCCTGGATCACTGCTGGCAAGGTACGAGTACAACACACAGTACAGCTGCACAGGCCGGGTGGGGGCGCTGCTGGCAAGGTGCTGTGTAATGTACTAATGGCTAAAAAATAAGTGTCCCGCTGGGTTGGCCGGCACAGCAGTTAAAGGGAATATACCGCCTTGGGAAAAATATGTGGATTGATGCAGATGTGTGCCCAGATGAGTGGCTCTCATCCTTATCATTTCTCATAATTTTCCCAAGGCGTTATACTCCCTTAAACTGCTGTGCCGGCCAACCCAGCGGGACGCTTATTTTGGAACCAATAGTACAGACGGGCGACAGTGGGGTGGGTGGTGGGCGATTCAGTAAGAGCTGTAGTTAGAGAGGAGTCACTATCGGTGTTGGCAGTCTGAGGGCTGAATGAATATGGCGGTGTGTCGGAAACATTCGACCAACAACCCCGATTTCACAGGTCAGATGCCACCTTTCCATTGTTGTGTGTGAGCAGTTTCATAGGCCTGTGTATGTATGTTGTGATACGATATCATCAGCAGTTGTGAGTGTCTCGCTACTGGTTGTGTTTGTCTGGCTGTGTATGCCGTTGTTTGTCTGGACGCGGCGTGTCAGACACTCAACTGTCTGTATGGTGCTGGCAGTGTCTGGACGTGTCAGACACTGTGTCTGTATGGTGCTGGCAGTGTCGGGACGCGGTGTATCAAATCCTGTGTATGTATAGTACTGACAGTGTGTGGTACTCACATTGGATGAAAAGAAGACGAAAACTTGAAGTCCTCTTGCTGAGAGTGTCTACGCAAAAACAGACGAACGTCCGTGGGTAGGCCACAGTCCTCAGACGCACAACGCCGGTCACGTCACGTCTACCCGCACGGCCGCGGGTAGGCCACAGTCCTCAGACGCACCACGCCAGTCACGTCACGTCCACCCACAGTCCTCAGACGCACCACGCCAGTCACGTCACGTCCACCCACACGTCCGCGGGTAGGCCACAGTCAGGGCAATAGAACACTGAACACTGGCCACAGTCCTCAGACGCACCACGCTAGTCACGTCACGTCCACCTGCACGTCCGCGGGTAGACCACAGTCCTCAGACGCACCACGCTAGTCACGTCACGTCCACCTGCACGTCCGCGGGTAGACCACAGTCCTCAGACGCATCACGCCGGTCACGTCACGCACACTCCACACAGCTCTCGAGTACACTGACTCCCCGCGCCGCGTCCGTCCATACCCCGCGCGGCCGCCGGCCCACCGCCGCCCCGGGCAGCGCGGCCGGCTCAGCGCAGAGGCGCAGTCAGCCGGGTCGTCGGGGCGGGCAACACGCAGAGGCGCAGTCAGACTGTTCGCTAGGGTGGGCATCACTACACGGTGCCTGAGGCGGCGTTTCAGACGCTGTGTCTGTATCAGGTGCTGGCTGTGTCTGTCGTGATGCATCACAGTGACTGGATATGACGTCTCATTGACCCTATCTCTGTACCCCGGCAGTGTCCACGAAGGCCTGTACCAGCGGCCTGACCTGCAGGCGTCCCTGATGCGGCCGCCGGGCGCCGGCATCGGTCGCAGCCAGATGCCCGAGTTCAACGTGGCCGAGATGGCCGTCAGTGCCATCTATATGCACGAAATCCACCAGCGCACGGTGAGTGACTGCACGGGGAGGGGACGGCGATCGGCGGTGGCGAGTCGGAGAAATTAACCGCTGTGGCCTTTGTTCACCACAAGATGATTAGGAGTGAATGCGTGCATGTGTTCATGACGGGTCACACGGGCTAGTTGGGTTTGCTCGGATGTTCGTGCTAGGTTTGATTTACAGAACTTTGCTAACAGTGCCGTGTCCTGTCGATGTAGTATGTCATGTAACATGGTAGCACTGTAGCGTCAGTGACTGTCTGTTATCATGTACTAACACTACTCCTCTGCATCAACAGCTGCAGCAGCAGCAGCAGGGGCAGCAGGGTCGAACCGACGGCGGCGGAGGAGGCGGCTACGGTGGCGCCTCCCCGCGGCGGGACGGCGTGGAGGAGCTGAGTGGTGGCGCCTCGGTGCGGTACGCCCCCTCCTCGGGCCGCGGCGGAGAGCACGCGCCCCTGCTGGACCTCTCCCGGACGGCCTCTTAGCAGCTCCGGAGCGACCGGTCACCGTCCGCCGCCGCGCCGTCCGGCCACGTCTGGGTGTGACGTGACGGCGTGACGCAGGCCGGCACGACGTGACGCAGGCCGGCACGGCGTGACGCAGGCCGGCACGGCGTGACGCAGGCCGGCACGGCGTGACGCAGGCCGGCACGGCGTGACGTTGGTGTGTGACGCAGGCCGACACGGTTTGACAGCGTGACGCAGGCCGGGACGGTGGTGTGACGCTGGCTGGCACAGTGTGACGGTGGTGACGCAGGCCATCACGGGGTGTGACGGTGACGTGGGTGACGCAGGCCGACAGAGGCTGTCGAAAGTTGGGGTGTTTGTAGAGAGTGTCCGGAGTCCGGAGTCCGGAGCTCGGACCGCACAGGTGTCGGCAGAGGCTAGGCGTCAGGTGAACGCTGCAGTGGCCCGGGGCGGGGCGTTTAGGAAGATGTGTTGATGATGTAGGCAGCCAGGGGTACCATCCGAGACTGCTTGTGGCGTTCAGTAGTAGGGAATAGATGTGTTTTTGTGTTCGCTAATCGAGCGATGTCAGCTGAGATATGTGCCGTGTAAATTGGGATGTTTGAGCTAGGTGACTTCAGCGGGAGAGGGCGCGGGTTTTGCGGGCTAGTATATGGCCATGCGATTTGTTCGAAATGACGCATTGTGTAGAAGTTTGTGTGCTTTTGGAGATCGTCAATCTTACGAGGCCCCGTGTTCTACTATACGAGACCCCGTGTTCTATCTTACGAGGCCCCGTGTTCTTTGCGAAGCGATGACTCTCGCTTAAACGATCACGTTTGTGTCACGTGATCGATCACGTGTATGTCACATGATGTCGATTTTAAGTGCGAGACGGGACGGCGTGTTACCTTACGTAGCTTTCGCATCGCGTGGCGCCACCGTGTGATTCTCCAGGGCGTCACTCGGTGCCGCGACGCGTGTTCGCCGCGGCGACGGCACTTTACAACGACTTCGATGCTTCCGCACCGTGAGAAGACGTGGCGCTAGAGTCACAAACAATGACTGTGTCTCCTCATAGAGTGGGGGAGAGAGTGCGAGTATGATCCAATGTCCACTAGGTAGCTGCCATTTCGCAGGGAGGCAGAGAGCCGAGCGTGCTTTCAGGGCGGCTGGGGCGCGGTAGGGTACCTCGGGTCGTGTGTCGCTACTGCGCGGCTACGAGGCGGCCGCCGGGAGCTGGGTGCCGGGTAACCGGGGGTACTTTCAGCGGCCGTGGGCGTGGAGCAGAGAACACTACGTGCGTGTGTATGAGGGAGTGTGTGGACGGCTCGCACACGGGTGGGGCGGGTCGAACCGCGGGCTGGGCAGCTGGGCTGTGTCGGAGGACGGTACCGATCTCTCTGTGATCGCCCGCGCGCCGGGCGGGGCGGGGGTCACACCGCGCCGCCGCCCGGTCAGCCGGACAGCACACGCCGACGTGTTCCGTGTCTTAGCTAAGCTGTGCTGCGGTGGGAGCCTAGTCAGTTGAATACCTCACCGACGAGCGAGAGCGGCTCTCTGCCGCGCTTACCTGGGCGATGTTCGCGGTGGGTCGCGCACGCCTCTTCTATGAGCGGTTGGTGTCTGTGTGCATGTGTGTGTGTGTTCGCTCTGCCTCCGCGATGGAACTGCGGGACAGTATCGACTATCTGAACTGAAGACAGCGGATTGGTCGAGCTGTCGCTGCGCTGGGTGCTCGTGCGCGTGTGTGTGTGAGTGCGTGTTTGCGCGTGTGTGAGAGTGCTGCAGACTAGCTGAATTGTGACCGGTGCGTAGCTCAGCTATGTCTGCTGCGGCACGTGGAAAATTAACGTGTTTAAAGCTACTCATAATCACCGTGTC